>NDXB01003975.1:0-93887 GCA_002631895.1 Agapornis roseicollis
TCAAAACACAGCTACTAAAGAGAAGAAAAACTGACTGCAACTGCTGAACCCAGGACATACAGTTAGTGACTCTGATGAACTGAGTGCAGTTTTATACCCATAAACGACTTTAGGGGTAGTGCTAGGTGATGAGGAGACCGAAGAGAACCATTAACCAGTCCACATACTGCTCTGACAGTGCTGGATTTGCACTGCTGGACTCAGATTTTCACTTCACAGCGCCAAATGTGGGGTTCAGGTTTGTTATTTCTTCTCCCTGGAGATGCAGCCGCTGGTGGCTCCCACATCCGTACTAAACAGCAGTTCCCGTTATCCAACTCAGGATCTGAAAATCCATCTATGGCACTTCTCAAAGCTGCTGCCAAGGAGCTCAGCCGCTCCCCAGACCAAGCCGAAATAACACGGAACGCAGCATGAGTTTTCTTAAGAGCCAGGTAAAGCTTGTCTGTGAGAGAAGCAATCCAGGAGCGATCCAGGGAGCCTCCATACCGGGAAGCTTGTTTCGGTTTTGCTTTACAGTTTCACAGCTTCAAGTCTTTTCAGGTTCCCCCCATTCCTGCTTTAAAAGGCTGAAATCCTCTGCAGCGCAGCCACAAATATCACAGCCCTCTTGTCAATGTCCAAGCAGCTCAGAGCTGCAATTTATTTAAAGCTAGCCTGAAGTGAACCAGTTAGCAAGAGCTGGTTTCCTATCACACCTCATTCCACCTTCTGCCTTTGAAGCCCACTTAACACAGCCTTACTATTCCTTGGGGACATCCGGGGATTAAGGCAGGCCCCTTGACAATGCACTGACTGTTCTAGCACTGTTGCTTTTTCTGTTTATCAACATAATATGAGAGAGGGAGAAGACATAAAATGAAAGACAAGGAAAAAGAGAGAGGGGAGAAAGTGGTGTGTGGAGAAGCAAGATCTTTAATGGAACAACAAAACCCTGTTGTTGTTGAGAGCTTTTGTTAATATTAGTAGGCTGCAAGTACAAGCACTTGTGCCTTTAATAATGCAGCAGAGAAAGAATTTCCCTAAAGCTCCTTCTCTGTATATCAGATAAGTTACGTTTGTTCCAGTCATTCTTTCTTAGGTGTAAAAGCCTGATGGGGCATTCAGTTGCTGGTGTCTGAGGAGCCCAAAGGAGTGCGGCTCTTATTAGAGCAGATGATAATGTTATTTGATCCTTCTTTAGTTACTAAAATCCTCTTGCTGCTGACATCATGCTGAAGGCATCGTCTACCTGTAAATTCCTACTGATAGCACAGCTTGGATGACACTGTGAAGAGTAACAGTAACACAGAATGAATGAGATCTACCTGAACTCCTTACCAGACTGCAATCTTAAGAAGGCTTGCTGCTGGATGATGAGCAACAGTTACTTATCACTGCTCTATCCTGCAGGGAACCTAAAAGCTGTGATAACCACAGCATGAGAGAGGCATGCAAATGCTATGTGCTTTCATGAAGAAGGCACAGAAGATACCTTTTAAACAACTTACTCTTTGAAAAAGAAGGATACTCTGGGAAGAGACATGCAGAGCACAGAGCTGAATCGAAATCGAAGCAGCCGTGCTGAGAAATCCAAGGCAACGGTAAATTATGCAGAAGAGGTGGATGGTGGGACCCCACACCACCAGGCCTGAGAATTAGGAAACTGTCCTTCAAGTCACTGGCATCTGGAACACACATGAGCCAAAGAGGCAAAGGAGATCTGATAAAAGCCGTTTGAGACAGCTCGAAATTCTAGGGAGCCTGCGTGGCTTTTCAATGGAAAAAATGCTGTAGAGGATTAGATGTCTGACACTGCAGCATATAAACCTTTTCTCTCTCTTCTATGTAGTACACGTTTAGTCTAGTCTCCACAGGATTTTCTTGCCTTCATCACTCTTCAGGCATATGCAGGCAGAGAAATTAAAATGAGAGAATCCTATAGCAAGCTATCCATTATCCCAGGACAAGCGAGATTCCAGCCTGTGGCGTGTATGGAGCAGTGGATGGGACAGCATCGGGGGTGGGTAACACAGTGCACAATAAATCACCTTCAAATTTCTTTCCATCGTGATAGGACCATCTGGAGTGAGTACAACAGCCCTTGATTGCAATAGCTGCTGCTTAGCAATACACATCAGAAAAGGGGTCCAGCTTCTCCAAATGGGTAGGAAGGTGTCCCTGCCTGTGGCAGGAGGTAGGAACTGGATGAGCTTTAAGGTTCCTCCAGCCCAGATCATTCTAGGATTCTATGATTCTGCTTTTGGGGCTGAACGCTATCAGTCTGTGTTTCCTTTCACAGTGGCAGAGTTACTTTTGTTCTCCGTTACCACATGGCTGTCCTGAGTTTCACCAGCGACACAGCTCTAAACTCCAGTCATGGGAGGAAAGAGCTGAGACGTCACTCCAGAGCAGCATCCGGTGCACAAGAGGGTCCCACAAAAGGGCTGTGATTTTGAATGTTTTCAGATACTTGCATTGCCCCGGCTGTGGGAAACTCAGTTTTTCTCCCTGGTTAATGCCTATAGTGGGAAAATGCATTTCCTGCTGAGCAGTCCCTCTGCAGTGCAGAAAGACAGCAAACCCTCCGCTACCATGTCCTCCTTGGGTTTGGGGCAGGAGGGGGTCCTTGTGAATCACAGGCATTTAAAACCACAGCCCACAAAGTAACCTCATCAGGTAGGAAGAAGTGAGTAGGTTTGTACTGGGACTTGTTTCCTCTTTTAGTTTTACTGGTTTCCTTCAGTAATCATTAGGGCTTAACTAAGCTTTTTTGGCTTCCCCTTGTGCTTCTGAAGTTCTTTTGTTCCCAGTAGTGGAAGCAGAGCTATAAGGATCCAGGGTTTCAAATCACACCATTTTATATCCCTGAAATTCTTGGTCCAGGCTTAAAGTTCCACTTGGTGCTGGCCATTTGTTCCACACAACAAGGGAAAAAGGATAGAGAGCAAAGCTGGTATCTTCTGATGCTGAAATCTCTTTATATTGGCTGATTCTTTTTCTTCAGATCAAAACAGACTCACAGTATTACAGTGTCAGCAGTTACCTGTAACACATCCCACACTGGCCCAGAGGGAGAGCACAAGCACAACCTGTTATGAAAACATGGGGCAATGGAGAAGCCCAAAGACACTCTAAGGAATTTAGTGTGATAGCTTTTAGATGAAGGACTATCCTGCACCTGGCAAAAAAGAAAATAACCTCCCCAGATGCAGTCCTGACTACAGAGTCATAAAGCAGGGTCTGATGTGCTGCTAAGGGATCTGACACACAACACTGCCAATACCAACACTGTGGCTGCCCGCTAGATACAACAGTTTTCCTCCCAAGCCCCACAGTCACCATACAGAGTCCCAGATAGGATCTTCTCACTGCTGCCTGGAGCATCACTTCATTGGCTACTACAGAAACTCAGTCTTGCTGCAAATCCAACTCATTTTTCTTCTAAATTAGGCTGAACATTACTTACACAGCTCCCTGCAGTGAAGAAAGCACTGACAATGACAGCTTCTGATGCTTGCAATGTTCAAGGCTTCAGGAGCTGCTACCAGCCATCAGTATCAGGCATGAATAATCCTGCTCTAAGCTCTGCCATAGTATAACAAGCCTTTCCTGGGTGTGTGCAAGCAGCACAGATGTCTGGCACCAAAATCTTCTTCAGAGCACCCACTGAATGCATTAAAAAGGAAAATAAACTGCATTCAACTGGATCTCATTTCATCCTCCCAAGATTTTAAAGAAAGGCTTTGACTGACCAGGCAAGATGTAATGCGGGAGGATGAGAGGGTTATTGTCTGCCAGCAAATTGGCTGGATTTGGAGTACCCTGATGCAAACAGAGAGCTAGGGCATGGATACCAGTGTGCTCCACATCTTCAGCAACTGTAAACATGTCAGCTCCTCCCTGCTCACTCGTTTTCACCTGTCTGTCAAACTAAGCATGAGGACAGCCACGGGGACTGCTTGCAGAGGGAAGGACTCCCTTCCTCTGGTATCACTTTCATTTTTGGGATTGTAAAATACTGGCTGCACCATAGGCTCTTCCTATGCCAGTGGCCAGGTTGTAGAGCACTGTGGCTCCATTTCTCTGCTCCTAAAAGGCTGCAACAGTTCTTCCTCTCACCCACACAGTCTGTGGGCTTGAGCCTAGGGAACACTGTTGTTCCCTGCATCCTCCCAGTCCTGCAGCAGAGATGAGCAGTTTGAGCAAGGGCTCACCCAGCACCACATGATGGAGAAGTGTCAGCCCTATCAGGACCAAATGCAGCCTAAGGCAGGGTGCGGGGTGATGGTCCCTGTCTCTGCACTGTCGCTTCCCTGCCACAGCCACCACTGGCAGCGCCTGTTAAAAATGTCTGGGAGCTCTGGTATCAGTTTCTGATCCCAAACACAGGTTCAAAGCCCCAGCAAACATTGGAAGTGCTGGACTTCAATTCTGAAATGCCTGCCATAGAGAAATTTGGGGCACAGTTATGCAAATGGCTTCTATGGTCTGTTATCAATGAAGACAAGCTCATTTCTAACTAGGAATAAGCAGGCATCCAGCTGAAAGCTTGCAAGTATTTTAAGCAATCTTGCTTTGCTAAGAACAAATCCAAAAGCAGTTACTGTGGCTCCACTGACACACGGTGACTTGCTAAATCACATTAACTCAGTTTTAACCACATGGCCATAGTCTTCTGTGTCTGGCAACCTACACACTAGCCCAGGATCCAAGTTTCTTGATTGTGTAGTGCTTTGGAAATACATATTGCTGTCCCATAATATTTCCTCAGGGCCACATTGAACAGGCCTTGGCAGACCCGAGGAACACAGGCAATGGAAAGTTCATTTTCACCTGCTTCATCTTAGCAGGTGGCATCTCTGGGGAAGAAAAGACACAGAGCAGGGATAAAAGCTTCAGCAAAACTGACATAACATTGCTGGAGAAGCAGCTATGCTAGATATGAGAAAATTCTTGGGAGATTTTGCTGAAAACAATGCTTAGTTTTTCCCCCACCATCAGAGGGTTCATATAAACCTTACAGGCAATAGAGGAGAAGGATACAGTACCTATAACCAGTTCAGGCTGTTTCTCCCTCTGGGAGTTTTCGAGTGATTTGATTCAGCTTTCTAACATTGTTCAAGGTAGACTTCATCTCCCCTAGCACTCATCAAAGCTGCTAATAGGTACTTCAGAGCTCATAAAGAGATGACCAAATCTTGGGCATTGGGGACTCTGGCTCATTTATCTTCCACAGGCAGAATCAGATCTGATTTTTTACACTGCCTGCTCAGATGCTAATGCAGTGCGTGGTCTCTGGCTCTTCATGGAAGCTTCTCTTACAATAACAGTCTGCTGTGAAAACACAAGGAAGGCAACACAGACTCCATATGGCTTCTACGTTTAACTAGTACACACAGATGGAGAAATGAGGGGGGAAAAGGAGAGAAAGAAAATAAAATTACTTAGAAGTTGGTGACCAGGAGTGGGGAGGAGGAGGTGCATTTGAGTATCCATCAAAACAACACAAACCTTTTCCATACAAAACCTCCTAATTTGTATAAATAAGGATAGGAAAGCCATGAAGCCCAAATTTCACACACCCTGTGAAGATCTATTGCAGTCTCAGGTTCTTAGTTAACATGGCACAATTGGATCCATGCCATTTTCAGTAGAATTAGAGCACTTCCTATTTGGGTCTGATCCTGCGAACTACAGTGAACCTTTCCTCATTTTACAATGGGAATCTGATTATCATACTACTCCTCTCATAATGCAACAATTAGATTCAGGTCCAGATATACAAGGCAAGTTGTGTGAATGGAGTGACATTTACGTGGCACTTGAAATATCTGCACATATTGAGGACAATTTCATGGCTAACTAGCGAGAAGTGACACTCAACAGTGCTTTTAGTCAAAGTGACTATTTTGCTACAAAAATGCTTCCCACTGAAGACAAAGGTGTATAAAGCTCCTCTGCAGAGATTATGTTGAGGACTGGTTTGGTTTTTGCTTGGTTCTTTCTGGTTAAGCTCAGTTTCCCTTGATGTGGAGGACTTCTCAAGGCACTGTTCCTGCTGACTGTAACTTGGGTTTGTCCACAGTTCTAAGAAATAACGATGGATAATAATTTTAAAACCCCCACCTTTTAGGCTGTAGTCTAGAAAAATAACCTGCACCTGGTGTCTATTTATACAGCTCTTTTCAACATGACGCTTCAAGCTGCAGGTATTCAATTATACTTAAGAGGCTAATTGTAAGAGTTGTGGTGGAAGTTGATTGTAGTGTTTGCTGGATTCTGTAGGTGAGTACATGTACCTGCTCCCCAAGGCCATGTCCTCAGTCCACAGTCTGGTACTATGGGTAACCTCAAGTAATAATACAAGGCTCAGCCTAGCAGCTTCCCTGATGCTATAATCCATAGGCAAAATTATTTTCTTCTCCTGAGAAGCCTTGGAGATCAGATCATGTCCTGCATGTTGCCATGGGATAGAAAGGGGAAGGGATACTTCAGCTATTCTTAGAAAGCCAGGAGGAGCATTTAACTATATCAAACCCTACAATTAGAAAAGCCTCACTACCAGTTTCTAACATTAGAATTCTAAAAATCAGGCACCAAAGCTTCACCTTCATCAAAAGAGAAAGAACACCCCCTTTGGAGGACAGGTCATCTCAAGCTCTGTGCCTGTGGTGGGTGGTGGGTCATCCTCTGGAGACGTGTCTCCTTTCCTTGGTGCCAGGAGCAGCCCAGCCTGTGGGCACAAGCACAGACAACTCACGCTAGCCGAGATGGATTTCACCCTCCCTGTCAGGTCTTCAGTTCATTGTTTTTATTATGACTTGAATTGACATGTTTCATTACATCCCATCACCCTCTGGCCCATTGTACATTCATCACATGAGTCAGTTCTGATTTTCCAATCTGGTGTTTGATTAGCCTTTGTTAACAGAAATACACCAATGATATACATATAGCTGTGTACCTTTTGCTCGTGTATTGAAGGACACCATTGCAGAGAGGCTGCTAGGGCTTCTTCCAAGATAAAAATGGTCAGAGCCACAACAAGGCCCAAGGACATCAGAAAACCCAGCTCTGATCCCAGCTCCTGACCTGCGGTGGAGACATGACTGAGTATCTTCTTACTCACCCTGGGTGCCTGCAAATTCCCTCCACTCTTCCTCTCTGGAGTCAAGCAGCTCATCAGCCATCACCTTGCTCTGTGTGTTTGTGCCTATTATAGAGACTGTCATTTTGGAAGAGGACTTTAGGGGAAAAAACATTCTCAAGTTCCCCTTGGTGACAAAAGTGATGGTATAAGGGACAGTTGGCTGGAGGAATGACAATTATGAGAATTATTAGACTATATTCCTTAGTATTGGGAAAGGTTTTAGATGCTACACAGCCAAACAAGGGCAGTCAGCAGAATCCATTTGCGAAGAGTAGGTCATCCTCAGCAAATATGATTAACTCCTTGGAGTGGAGGTGGCGATGAAAGCTGACAGGGCTGAAGCCGCAGACGTAATTGACTTGGACTTCCACAAGGCTTTTTTTCCTTTTCATTTTTTTTCCATACAATACTGCATGAAAGACTCAGGGTTAATGCGTCTGGCATTGATAGTGAAATCCTCAATTGGCTGCAAAAAAGAATGGCTCGGGAACTGAGGTTAGACAAGTTGGAAAGTGGTGATAAATGGATACAGATGGGGTAATGGTGAGAGGTGAGACGTGGAGTGCTGCTGGGAGCAGAGGTGGGGGCTTGTTCATGGTTCAGTGACCCACTGGAGAGGGGGATGGGAAGTCAAGTGTGCACATCAGGGGGACACGAAACTGTTAGAGAAGGAGACGGAGACCACGTGCGTGGAGACAGAGGTAAAGCTGGGCAGGTTGACAGGCACTCATCCCTGCACAATGCACACTGCAGAAAATGCGAGAACTGCTCAAAATGCAAAGATGGGGAAAGGACAGGTTCTCTTTGTGAAATGGTGATCAAGAATAAGATGTGAGGTGATAGCAGAAAAATCCGCCACAGGTAGAGGGGAATGGAGATTTCTGGGGATAGGATGAAACTGTGATTGTGAGTGTTGAACAGGAAGTGGGCTTGTCCACTCTTCTGAACACTAGCACTGCAATCCCTTGCTGGAAAACCCTATTTTGCTCAAAATTACTCTCTTTTATTTTATGAACAACTTAACCATTAACCAATGTATCCATTAAATGATCAATATTTACATCTCTCTATTACATAGCCTTTGCTAGTTCAAAAGCTGAGAACCTCAGTTTTAAATAATTTCATCCTTGTATTCATCCCTTTTGCAGTAAGAAAGTACTATCTCCATTTTACAAAGATCAGAAAGCATAAAGATATTAAATTTAGTTATCAGCTGTCATAATTCCACCACAAATCCCACAGTACTCTGAGACCTTCTTTTCTATTTCTGATGCTCAAAGAAGGCTCATGATGATGTTAGTCCATATATAAGCTTCACAGTCCAGACCTTTGAAGGACCTTTCAAAACAGCCAAGTGAACATAGATAGCGTCTGGTCATTGCAATACTTTGTTTTACTGTGCAAACAAAAGGTTGCTTACCCGAGTGTTTGCAGAAAGCGAGTATCACTGGAGCAAACACGTGGCCTCTCTTAGATAAATGCTTTCTGCAATATTTGCCCAGCTGTAGTGATTTTTGAACTAGCAGTTGGAGAACTGACCTCTGATTTGACCCTAGGAGACAGGTTCTCGAGCCACAGGCTGCAGCAAACTCCATGTCTCAGCAGATGCAGATGATCTGGCACACACTGAAGTTACAGATTTTACAGTAAAGAGACGCTCCCTGTGCTCTGACAACAGAGGCTAAATCTGAGATCTCTAAAAATGCAAACATTTAATCTGGGAGTCAGTCAACAGTGAAACTCCCTATTACTTGACAAGGGCAATAGTAAAACATACTTGGCCATTGCCAAAGTGAGCTGCTGAGTTATTTGCATTGTAGAGGAGACTTTCTGAAACACCGAGATCCACCTTGCTTCTCCAACCCACTCTAGTGTCAAAGTCCCATCTACTCCAGCAGAGTAGAGCTAGTCTAGAGATGAACATTTCTTGAGTTCTACCTAAATGCTTATAACGTGCATATAACTGCAGATATGACATTGGAGTTTTCTAATCCAAGAGTTTATAATCTAACTGAAGATAAGAGCATCAAATGAAATTTTGTTCATATTAAAGTAAAAAGCAGAATAAATTGAGAGTGACAGTAATAGGGACCGGATTAGCATGCACACAGCTATGAACACATTTTACTGGTGCAAACCTCTTTCTAACTGTAAATAACTAACAGTTTTAAAAATATCCAGCTCTAAACAAACACTGCTCCAAATCCTCAAGTTCAGCACAGCACTTGAAGCTCATATTGAACATTTAGCATGCCATGCTAATGGGACACAAGCACTTGCTCTGGCAATTTGCTCAACTGAGTTCACAGTGCCAAAACGTGATGCCTCTGTGCTGCTCCTTGCTTGGAATTACGATGAGATTGGGTGGGTGACAGAAAGAACCACACTGCTTCCTTTGCTCTTGCTTGCCTTAAAAGCAGAAGCCATTTCACCTATGGCATGTTTAACTTGTAACTACCCTTTGTTTTGTAGTTGTGCATTTAAGTTCTCTTTTCTCTCTTTTCACTGCAGTTTCCTGCTTGGAATCATTGTTATCTAAGGAGAAAGGAAGAGGATTTTTCTTGTTTATCTGTACTTCTGGAGATGGAAAGTATTTCTTTCTTTCTTCATAATTCTCATTTTCTCTACTGCTTCCCATGCTAAAAAGCCTGAGCTCTCAGTTTATGGACATGCAGAAAGCATAATTTTCTTTGTGTAACTTGACATATCCCAGAGGCAGCGTAGTGCTTGATTATTTGATGAGACAGCGCTGTGGATCACATGCACAATGGCCCCCGAGAAAATTACACCCTCTCAGGCTTCAGTGAGAATCTCTTTGATGACGAAGGGGTTGTTCTTATAATTCAGACACTCAGGTCAAGCTCTTACTAATTTCAGGGGGGTTCCTTTATCATTCTTTGACTGTTTGGGTAGTACATAGGGAAAGGGAACTTCCAGTCCAAGGAGCAATGACCAGATTTAGCAAATTGTTAAGATCATTTTCATCTCTCTAAACGTAAGAAACAACAGTTGAATCAGTGGGAGCACTTATATACTGTACACTAAGCATGTACTTTCTCAGTTTTATTAGCTGCATTTAATAAAGTTTAAAATAAAGAGAGACAGGTTTATTTGTAAGTCTACTGAAACCTGCACAATGCAAATTGTAGAAAATGCAAGAACTGCTCAAAATGCAAAGATGGGGTAAGGACAGATAGGATTTCTTTCTCCTCCTCTGCCAGAGCAATAGCCTTCATGAACTCAGCATTCTACAGCCTGGCTAACTAGGGCAGGACTTGCAGTAACTAGCATAGCAAGTTGAATTATTCATTATGAACATTTTCTTGCAGAGGAATGTATATTCCTTTTTTTCCCCTGCTCACAGATTTTACATGAACATACCATGATCTTCTATTTTTTTTTCCCTTTTTTTTTAATGATTTCTCCTTTCTTGAGTATTTCTCCAGAAAGGAAATGGCGCAAACAAGTTGTGCACAATTGATTGTGACATGATCACAGCAGGACTTTGCTCAAGAGCTCTCCACTGAATCCTGTGATTGGTCACTAAAATTGTAGGACTTCTCTATTTATTAGACTGGCTGAAAAAACATGAAACAAAGACTATTTTAATGATAAGAATTCCTCTGATTTGCTTTTCAAAAGTAACTTTGTCTTTTCAAGAATTCCCAGCTTACTTGAAATGTTCTTGCTTATCACCAGTACTTTGCCTGTTTCTACCTCTAATGGCATAGTATTCCTTTGGTCTTAACAGCCCATTCCTAGCAAAAACTTTCTAAAACTCACTACAGGCTTAATAAGGCTCCCAGTGGGAAGAAATTGAGATCAACAAGGGATGTCTCTGTGCTTATTTCCATGTTGAATCTAAATGGTGTCATTCCTCAGAATTCATTAGTTTAACAACATTCCCAAAATATACTTGGCAAGTTGTAAATGTATCCTTTCTATTAAATTACTTAAAAGTTATAGATTTTCTTTTCTTTGTGTATATTTTTACTGAAAACTTACTCAACTTACAGATTGCCATGAAAGTTTATTCTTTATTAGAATTAACACAAGAAGCACTGGGAGTATTTTTAGCAATCTGCTTTTGATTAACGGATCATATTTTGAACGTTGTTAATAGGGGATTTTTAAGTGCAAGGTTTCTTCTTGTAGAGGGTCCTGCTCCAAACTTGCTTGCATCAGCAGTCCCTGCCGGAGAACATAGTGCAGCAGAACACAGCAAATGTGTAAGCCAGGTAACTACATCCATCAGCATATCCCAGAACAGAAAGCTTGAGTAAAAGAAGCCCAGATTAGAAGGAAAGAGGCACAGTAACCAGGAGCCAGTTCAGTCACTTGTAGAAGGATGTGATCTTGAAAGACACTGAGCTGCAAATGTAAAAATAGGCACTGCTAGAAGTTGTTCTTTACCTGCAGAACCCCAACTGCCCATAGCCACCCCTCTCAGCCTAACATGAGTGAAAAAATTGATGCTTGTGGTAATCACATGTTCCAGAAGACAGGACACAGGTCTAACTGTGCTCCTCCTGAAATAAAGAACAAGTCCCCTTCAGCCTTCCCCTTCCCCTAGGTGAAGATAGCCTGAGAGAAGGAGAGTTGCTCTTCATTCAGGAGGAAGAAGGAAATAACCCCCCAGAAGACTCCTTCATGCTACAAGCAAAGGTCTTGGAGAAGCAGAAAGACCTGAGCACTGGATGGTGCTTACTTGTGTCTTAAGAAAACAGTCAGAGGACAGGGTACTTTCATGAGCCTCCCTGGAAAGATAAGTTATGACAGTGAATTCACAGGATGCATATGTTTTCAGCTGTCCCTTGAGTAAAGATGTCTCTCAGGAAAGGTATTAGCCTGTCCAAGGAAATCAGTGATGTCTGCTAACCCCACTGCAAGAAACATCGCAAAGAAGATAACAGTGAGCATTTGGCAAATACGGATTTTCTTGAGCCAGCAGTTTCTTATTTGTAATTCATAGGCTTGGCAGAGTGATCTGGGATTTTTCAAAGGTTTTCTCTTACCCCTCAAAATAGAACTCAATTTAAACGTGTCATTTTTTTGGATCTATTCTAAATATGATATTATGGTCAGAAAGGGAAATCCCCCAAGATATATCAGTGGTTGAAGTACAATGTCCTGAGTCTGACCACAATAGAAACATCTTGTATATTCTCCCCCATCATTCTGGGGGAGTCATTTCTTTCTGGTTATCTGTACAGTACTGAAAACCAGCACAGATGTTTTGTACCAGTAACAGTCAGTGAACTTGCACAACCTCTCTCCCAGTCACCTTTCTATTCAGAAGCTGAGTATTTGTTTTCCTCTTCAGTGCTCCACCTGAGCAGCAGATTGATCCTGGCCATATGAAAATGGTGCCTGATAGAACAATAGAAAATGAACAATTGGCAAAGAATCCTCAACTGTGCTCCAGCAACTGCAGTAGCACAGGGGATGTGGAGACAGCTTAGATGAAGAAAAGGGATGGTTTGTCATTAAGTACCTACTGGTACACCTGAACGGAAGAGACTGGAATATCACAAGAAATGAGGAGGCTAATTGAGAAAGAGAGCTGGATATGCATGCTTAGTTCCTTTCACAATATGTGGACATGCAATAGGGACAGAACCAATTCCACGGTTTGGGCCAGGCTATATCATGCTCTTTCTGGTGCTGAAAGAATGTTGGGTTTTTTCATCACAGTTAGTAGATGAGTCTGAACAATGTAAAGGGCTACTTTTTTTCTTCCCCTTCCTAACATGAAACCTGAGATTTTGCAAGCAAACACGTGCTGAATTGTTCAAGAAGTGGAACTGAAATAAAATACTCAAGAATGACTGGGAAGCATCTCATGTGAGATTGGAAGTGGCCCTCAGGACTTGAAACTTTAGCCACAATGACTGTCATTGCAAGAATTTAGTAGACAGCAAAGGACAAAGTGTTATGACAAAAGGACATTGACGAACTGAACACGTCTACTGCCAGGCAGGGAACTGGGTGAATGCCAGGAAGATGGGTTTTCTCCATCCTTTATTAAGCTGTGCTGTTCAGTAGCTGTGCCAGGTTAGTGTTACAGTTTTTTCCCTGGGAAAACTGCCCCTGTCTCATTATTAGGCAATTATAAGGGTAGAAATGTTATCCCATAAGGGTGCTAAAAGCAAAGGCATTCAGTGATCCCAAAAATTCTGTCTGAGGAACTATACTGGTGCCCACTTGTTTGAGAGCACCCTCCAGCCATTAGAAATCATCTGATCTTCCAACACCATGGTGAAAATTAGTGCTGCATTCAGACAAGAACTTCCAACCAAGGCCAGGGCTAACTGAGCGAGGCAATATGGAAAGCTATGTAAAATAAGCAAGACAAAGCAGACCTCTGCTGTAGTGCTTGCCATATAAGCAGGCAAAATAGAAACTGACTGAAGAAACTTGCACAGAGGGTTAGCCCAGAGCTGCCCGTGCTCATGGGAGAGCAGAGAGCAGCACTTCACATCTCCAGAGTGAGCATCTGCTGCCCACTTGCTTTGCATTTGTACAACTGTGACAGTAGAGACATGCCCACTAAACCAAACTCGGCTGTATCTCATTAAAATAGGCAAGGGCAAGAATCTTCATGTTATAGCTGCTTCTCTCCATAGAGCATCAAAGCGCTTCACAAAGCAAATTCTTCAGCTGAAAACACTTCCTCCTCTGAGCAGCCCTGCTGGACTCTTGAAAGTCTCTGCCTCTCCTTTCATGAGCAAGGCTGGCTTCATCAAGACCTAATGACCAAGCCCTTGGAGACGCTGAATACCTGCAGCCAGCTAGATATCATTATGCCTTTCAACATCACTGAGACAAAGGGAATGCCCCATTACACAGATGGATAAACTGAGTCATCGGGCTTTTAAAATGGCTTGCCCAGATACTTGGAGCATTGGCTACATCTCACACACCTCATTCAGGCAATTAGTGGTGAGCAGGTCTGGTTAAATTACTACAAAGGGAAAGATGTGGCACTGAATAAATGACTGAGCTCACATGCTGTATTGTCTGAACTGCAGATTAGATCTACTTAAACTCACCTTAAAATCAGCTACTTCAGATATTAGCAGCAGATCATCTGATTTAATCTGCTGGGCTGAGCTGTAATGGCCAGCAGAAACTCTGGATCAGCTGGTGGATGCAGGGATGCCTCCCTACCCTCCCTCCTCTAACCACCAAACGCTCTACTGCCCACTACAAATTAGTTTATAACTCAGGAAGAGTTCCCACACCAGATGCAGCCTGATAGCACAGGAGGGTAGGAGCAGCCCTACCCTGGGAAGACCTGTTCACCAGTCAAAGATCGCCCAGAGACCTGCAGCGGGACTGACCCCTCCATGAAATGCTGCAGCCCTTTGCCAGCTGCTGGAAAGAGGCAGAACATGGCTTTGAGGTAGTGGGCAGAGCCATCTTCTTCATCATCTGCTCAGGACAGCCACCTCCAGTCTCCATCCCTCTTCCTGTCCCTTCTGCTGTGCAGATCAGCCCCACACCTTGGCAGCCCTCTGGAATATCCAAAGTATGTGATGAATACCTGCACAAATCTGGTTAACGTAATTACTTCTGTGAGATTGGTATCTCTGGCTGCTGAGCCATGTTAGTAAGGCTGATGTCAGCCCCTCCTGCAGCACACACAGGTTGGGGCAGGAAGGCTGGCATAGGTGGTGCAGCCAGCAGGGTCAGTG
Source organism: Agapornis roseicollis (assembly GCA_002631895.1). Lineage (NCBI taxonomy): Eukaryota > Metazoa > Chordata > Aves > Psittaciformes > Psittacidae > Agapornis > Agapornis roseicollis. Next base: position 14,830 of record NDXB01003975.1, read on the forward strand.
GGCACGGGAGGGATGTGCAGTGAGACGCAGCTCCTTCAGGATGTGGGAACCAGAAACCCTGATTTCAAGGCACAGATATAGAATCATAGAATCAACCAGGTTGGAAAGACCTTTAAAACCATCAAGTCCAACTGTTCCCCAGCACTGCCAAGGCCACCACTAATCCATGGCACTGAGGACCTTTTCTACACAGTGTGTGAACACTTGCAGGGATGGTGACTGCAGCCCTGCCCTGGGCAGCCTGTTCCAATGCCTGAGCACCCTGTGGGGAGGGAATTGTTCCTCAGCTCCATCTAAACCTGCCCTGGTGCAGCTTGAGGTCATTTCCTCTTGTCCTGTCACTTGTTACTTGGGAGCAGAGATCAGCAACCTCCTGGCTCCATCCTCTTTTCTCACTTAGTGCTCTGGCATGGGAGGGTTGGAAATGTGGCACGATCCTCCTTCAGCACAGTCGGCAAGTTATTCCACTGCCATGATTCCCAGTCCGCCACTGCCTGCAAAAGCTCCTGTCAACTCCCAGCACAGCAGAGAGGCTCAAACAGCAAACAAGGCATGATGCTCCTTCAGCCCTCAGGAAAATTTGGGCCTGAGTCCAGACTGACTCAGCTCTTTGTTTGACCTAACTCTAGTGGAAGCCATCAAATAGCTTCTGTGATGTATCTGTGTATGACGTATCTATGTATCATGTATCTACACATGCCTACCTGAAGCCAGCTTTGCCTTCCCCAGGTTTGGGTGCTGTATTATCTCAGGAGCCAGCATTAGGCACTCCGCTGCCTTGCAGTACTTGGGCAGAAAATACAGTGAGGCAGGGAACACCTCTGCCGCCTCTCCCATCACACAGACCTCTGCACTGCCTTGTAGATAGACACTCTCTTTCCATCTTTCACTCCAAAACCCCTCCTTATTCGTGGTGCTGAGGGATTGAATTCCCACTGTTTTCAACAGGAGCCAGGTATCTGAGGATATCCACAGCTCTGAGACCATGTGCCTGAGCTCCAAGGGCTAGTGCATAAAGAAAAAGAATTTCCCATGGATTTTTAAACCCAAATCATATTTCATTCAAATCAGTCAATTTGCTCCATAAAATCCAAGTTCTGGAGCAGCCCTTATAAATTAAAGAAGTGATACACTCGTGCTATTCTCAACAGAAGCATTTTCTTCTTATTTCTTTCTATGTCCAATGATTTTCTGGCAATCTTATAAAGGTTAAATCTAGCCTGAAAGCATATGCCTTTCCTCTTTGAGTTTGATTAACTATGGCTAAAATGATACTGGAAACTGGAAGCTCTGAAGGCTGGAGTGGTATCAGACAGACAGACAAGTAGGGGAAGAAATGAGCCTTTTTAAGTTTTTGAAGCAGTTCTGAATGAGGTCTAAATTGCACCAAATAATGTGCTTAAATAAACTGCTAGCAAAGGAAACAGCTGTCAGAATATTATACTTCTGTGGATCCAAGTATATACCCTGCAGTTACGGAACAGAAAATTGCCAAATGAAGATTTAAAGTGACAAGATCTGTGTGTGGCGGCAGCAGCAGGTAAAACACGAGTCATTTAAGCTGCTTTAAATTTAACTATCCCATGCATCAAGTATTGAAATTTCTCAGTAGCTGCCCTGTGAGTTTTCCTCTCTATGCTTTGCTAACACAGCAAGGTTCAGACCACATCTAGTGGTTTAAAGGAACACTTTTAACCAGTGTTTCCTGGTCTGAAAGAACCATTCTTGGATTTACTATTGAAATAACTGTTTAAAACAATACCCAAACAAACAAGGCATAAAAATAAATGTCTTATTTTTTATGCCCTTTTCTCCTTCTTTCTTCTCTTCAGCCTCTTCAATAACTGGCAACGTCAAGTGGGCAGCAATTGCCTCCTAACATCCCACGTCAGGGCGGTATTGTGTGTACAGGTGTACAGGTTAAAGAGCTCTCACGCCTTTCTGGAGAGGTGATGATGAGCAGGTGTATTACTGCTGTTTTCTTTTGCACATCATCTCTGCTGCTGTGAAAGCACTTTGCAAGCAAAAGTATGGCACGAGTCATTTGCAAGACAGCTTTTTATCCTCACATCCTGCCTTTGGGAAGCTGAGAGGTGATTTGTAGCTGAACACTCTCTGCACTTCCCAACACAGGCAGGAATAAAGTTTGAGGGTTCAATGCTGGCATTTGTTAGAATTTGTTACAAGTTACAATCAAGCGGAAAATTTCCCTTTGACCTTGGAGAAGATGAAGGACTTCACCCTTTGGAGTTCGAGATGTGCCGACCAACTGTAGACATCTAACCAAGGAGCCTGTGTTCACAGTAGGATATGTTAAGGGACCCTGTATATTCTCCTGGGTTCACAGCACACCTCAGTTAAGTGCTCCAAGTCAGGGAACACAGATCTCCATCTGAGTCTCCAGTTCAATCACTGCAGCCTCCCAGTGCTGCCTCCCTCTCTCACAAAACCTGTAGAACACTGTCAGCACTGCAGAAGTTAATTCAAAGTGGGCTCACCAAAGAAATTCAAATATAGCAGCCTAAAATACTTAGATGAGTTTAAGTGTTTTCTTGAACCTTTGGCAGAGCTGGGGCCGTAACTCTTTGGGTAGATACATGCAAGCCTGTGAGCATGAGCTCCATTTGCACAGGCTTGGCTTAGGAGGGTGAAAAGAGGGGTTCAGGTTTTAAATAAGCTAAGCACGTGAGGCAGCCTGCCCAGCCAGGCTCTGAGATGAAACACTCAACCTGATCCATTCCTATGGTATCGTGGTGGCTGTGTTTTTGGAAACTTTGCTTTTTCACATTTCTCTTTTCTCATGGCTCTGCCTCTAGGCCTCATTAATCTCCATAGGATTTGCAAGGGAACAATTGTCCTAATTCCATCTGGCTGGAGTACAACCAAAGGAAAAGGATCCTTTTAAAAAAAGAAAATGGCTTTTTTAGTTCTTCTTCCTTCTCCTTCCTTATTCTGGAAATTCCTGGCAATTTAACACTTTGCTACTTCTTAATGATATTTCCAGAGTTAGGCTCATTGGTACAACTTGAGAAATGGGATGATTAAGAACTAGGCATATGGCAGTGCTCTGCAGCCAGGCTGCTACTGTTGCATTGACCTTGTTTCACAGGGGATGGTCTTTTCTAATACCATTGAAATGAAATTAGAACCCAAAGATGTGAACTTAGACCTTGTTCCTCCCAACCCCAAAGCTCTCCCATGTTTGACGGCCTAGCTCATCCCGCTTAATAATGGATGTATGAGAAGCTTCCTTCTTAGGAGCCAAAAATTAGGGAAGTAACTGAAGTTGTCAGGGGATGTATATTAGAAATGCAAACAGTGGCAGGAGAGGCTTGACTTTTTTTGTGGTAGACAGCCGATCATTCATCCCTTATAGAAGCCAAAGGCTGCTGCTGGAGGGATACGGAGGCTGAAGTTGGATGAACTCTGGAGTGAAAAGTTACATTTTGGGTTACTTTTGAGAGAGTTTAGAAAATAAGGGAGAAAAAAGTAATTTTCTGATCTGAACACATTTCTAAAGGCACCAAAATAGGGCCTTTACCTTAAACTTTTCTGAAATACAATATGCCATCCTACCACCCTGAAAAAAATCCATAAAGAGAACATAAGGTACCCAAAGCAGGCAGCACCAGAGTTTTCAGTTTGAATCAGCACCTCTGGCTTATCTCATCTAAGCCAATTTTGCCAGGGAATTTTAATGTCCAGAGATCAATGCTGTCAAGGGCCTTTTAATATGTGTCCTTATCAGGTCTGGGCTTTATTTTTTCTTCCATTCAAGAAAACTGTTGTTATTCATATTTCTCATAGATGCAGACTGCCACATCATTGCATTCCTACTCTTGCTGGTACCTCAGCACTGGGGACAACAGAGCAGCACCTGAGAGCTGATCTTTGCCCTGCTGCTATAGCTGAAAACCTCCTGTTTGCAGTACAACTCATATTTGAAGCCACCTTGTTGTCTCAAGACTATTGTAGTCTTGAGGCATACACACAGGAGAAATCCAGCTTGCAGGTCCTGCAGCCTACATGCCATCCAGCTCCACAGACTTATGAAATGAACCCTGATTTACAGGCAGGTAATTAAGAGCAGATCTGCTGAGCAAGGAAGCAGTGTTTCTGCACCTCCCATTGCCAGCTGGATCACACGTCTGAGCACGGTGCTGGCACCAGGGCTGAGCCAGCCCTGCCAGCTCCTCCACTCCAACAGTGTTAACCCCTGGTGTGGGGCTGAGCTGCCTTCTCTTCTCTACTGCTCTTCTGGGTCCTCCAACTCCCTTCAGCCTGGAAACTCTTGTGCCACCAGCTCTGAGCTTGCAGGAGGGATTTTCAGGTTTCTGTTTCCTTTTTTTGGTGAGGAAGGTTTGTAAATGTGATAAATGTAAGACACGGATTTGCTGAACGGCTGACGTTCAGGATGCCTTCCTAATTCTTTCAAGCCTACATTAATCCTTATTAATACCATTAGCATAATGTATGAGCTGGGGAAAGTGCATGGAAGGAATACGTTTTGATTTGTCACACAACAGCCTGTTCCACATTCCTATACGTCAAGCTGGAATAGACTTCCATGCCCAGAGTGTTTTAAGGTGAGCACATTTGTCACAGACCACAAAGGAGTTTCAAGTAAGGAGATTCAGTGGCTGCTTTTCTCCAGTAGAGAACTAAAGCCCTTGTTCCCATAGCCCTGCTTTAGAGCCATTAAACTTGACCTTACTGTTAAGTAGCTCCAGCTTAGCTCCCTCTGCAATGCCCAAATTCCTATGAAGGCACCCTGTGCTGCTCCCTGCTCCTGGAAATGTCCATGAGCACTGGATGTGGTCTGATCAGCTTTCTGGGCTGAGTATGCATGTTTTGGAGGTTTTGCCATCTTCCTTCATGAAGACTGAAAAGTGGGTGAAATTAACTGGGAGAGGGGATATTATAGAGGGTTTCATGTCCAAGTCCCAGTTTAGGTCTCTACAGGTTGTAAACTGTTGAAGCCTGTATTTCCCCGTCAGCAAAGCAGCTCGGCACGTGCACACCTTTTACTTAGCTGATTAACATTGCTGACTATGGGACTTAATGAGGTTCCACATCAGGGATCCAGCCAGGAGCTCTATTAAAAACCTGCTCCATATTTGTCAGTTGAAAGGTGTGAGGGGCAGAAGCCAGTTTGCTTTAGGTGATGATGCACAATGTTAAAGGATGCACTTCATGTTTCAAGAAAAAAAGCAGCTATCGCTTTTGGACAGTCTTTAAATCCTGTATCATTTCACAGCCCAGTCATACACAGCCACATCAGACAGTGTTTGGGTCTGTATGTTTATGGGTTTTACTGATCTGGGTTGCTGCATGTCCAGGGAACCAGAAAGCTGCATTCCCAAGGATCCATCAGTTACTCAGTATTTCATACAGTTTGTCTGCTTATTTTACTTAACAAAAATGGTGATTGCCTTCTGTGTCCCACACACTCCAGCTCACATTGATATGTATTTGGAAAATGCTACATTAAATGATTTATTCCAGCTTTATCCATGTCCTAATAATGCAATGAATTATTGATGGGTACTAGGAAAAAGAAAAAGAAGCAGAATAGTATTTCAACAGACGCAGTTATTCAGGAAAGTGAAGTGGAAGGAAAGTGTTTTCCATGCCATCGGATTTTAAGCTTTGAAATATTTTCCTATCCAAAACTAGGACAACAATATAAAAACAACTCTGGTCAAGTACTTTTACAAACAGAAGTCTCCCATCATGCAGGATCTGGCCAATGAACGTGTAAAATCTTCTGCTAAGAGTGAAAAGCAATTTCAAAAATGCAAAAAATCACATTGGAACTGGAGTCAGAATATTTGAATTTAAAAGCTAAGACAGAAGAAAGGTTTTGACAAATAAAGCAAATCCTTGTGAAACACCTAAAACTGAAACAGTCAACCTGAAACTCACCCTTTCACTCAGACAAGTTTGATTTTAATGAATCAACGTCTCCTGTGGAAGATCTATAACTGAACAGATCTCAGTTGTGCCTAGTATGGTGAGACCTCATTTCTGACTCCACTTCCAAGGCTGCTCTATTAAAAGACAGGAAGGAAGCCAACTTGCCAAACTGCACTTCTTCTTGGGGAAGGAAAACAAGAAATAAACCTGTTTGTTAAAGTATCTGCTGATATGAGCATTTACCAGAATATGGGGTGGAGACAGGGCCACACCTTCTCTGCAACAACTTAGTAAAACCTAAGAAAAGCAGCAAAGGCTGTGTTAGACTTCTGGTGACACTGGTGTGCTTGATGCTTGAAACAGAGCTGTTACAGACCATCAGGGAACTGAATGTGCAAGGCCGAAGTATGAGAGATACACAGATTCAACAGAAATAATGCAGATTGTGAAAACCCAAGGACCAGGGTCCAGCCTGCATCTGCTCAGCAGAGCTTTGTGAACATTCATGGTGCACAACCGTGCAGTCTTGGTAGTGAAACGTGTGTTGAAACCCTGTCTCTAGAAGCTAACGTTCTTGGAGCCACTGACTCCCTGCTCAATCTATGCGGCGCAGGGACAACCACTTCTTTTGCGAAGACCGGTCACGTTCTGCACACTTTTAGGCCCAGTCACTTTCTCTGGCTTTAGGATGAGCATTGTGGCCATCTCCCTCAGCTCCCCCCAACCCCCAGAGACAAAAACCTGCACAGAGGATGACTCCACAGAGGAGGACTCTAAAAACACGCTCAATTATCTGAGATACAATGACAGCTTTTGATTCAGTTTGAGCACTCCGGGTTTATCATTTCCCTCTCTGTCAGTGGGATGCGTTCTGTGAGCAGCAATCTCTGTGTTTTTTTGACAAAGTAAGAAATTCATAATGGTAAAGAAGAAAGGTAATGAAATCCTGAAGATGTCTTCTTCCTCGCTTTTAAAGGACTGGTAGTGAGAAGGAAACTGGTTATAGTCAGAGCTGCCAGGCTATCAGATGGAATGAGGTTTGAAGGGAAAAAAAATTAATGGCATGCTAAATATGTTGTTGAAATGCACTGGGAATAGCTTCACGTTAAGAGGAAAACAGCTTAAAATCATGTAAAATGGAGGTCAGGCGTGAGAAGGAATGTGTCTGTAGAGAATTGTGTGCATGCTAAAAGCTGCCCACAAATTCTAAATACACACATTGAGAACTGCACAATAATCTGGTCAATCAAGGTTTCCAGAGGGGGAATTATCTGCCTCCACAGCTATTTTGGGATATACTTCATCGCTGCAATACTTTTTCAGTTATCACAATCTTGCATTCAGTGACAGAAACGAATACAAGGATGTGGGTCACTACAATTCTTTGCAAAAAAAGCAAGAACCTGGTAAGAACAGTCTCAGTTAGAAAATGTTGAATACTTTTATCAGTTTCAATTATAGTGCCAATTCCCTTTTAGCTCCACTCTCTGAGGGAATAAGGTTTACACACTCATGCTCTGGGCATGTGCATAAGCAAACTCAACTTTGAAACAGTTGGCTAATTTTAACTGTGTTTGGCAGAGGCATGATTCTCAACGTTATTAAGGTCCTAAAAGTTTTCAGAGGAAAGTGGAAGCCTGCAGGGTACATTGAGACAGTAGTGCAGGATCCACAAGGACCCTCAACTTGGAGGCACAAGCACATAAAGTCAGCTTCCTGAAGTTCATGAACACTACAGTGAGCTATAGGAAACAAACAAAACAATCACATTTAAACCACCGAAGTTAAACACCTCAGTTTTAGCTAAGTAGCTGTTACAATTTCAAAGCGTCATCTATGTATCAGTTGGTCTGTGGGACTCCAGCAGAGGTTACTTGGAGGATGGCATCACAGCACTACCGTCTTGCATGGAAAGCTTTGAAAAACTAGACTTTAAATACCCAGTCCATGAAAGTATGAAAGAAGTAAAAATGCACCAAGCCTCCCACTGAAATTCCTTTTAAGTTTCTGAATGATGCAGGCTCTGACTGTGCTTAATAGCAAAGAATTACATAAAGCTAAAGAAAGGGACATCTGGGGGGAAGAGCAACTGGAGAAGAAGTGGTGCGGGCTTGGCCAATTCCACTTGCACTGCTAGGAATGCGTGTTCAGTGACAGAGGAAAAGACCAAACAGTCTGTATAAATTGTAGGTGTAAACTTTCCAACTGATGGAAAAAACAAGAATGGTATTTTATTTTCTACCATATAGGAAGGAAATCTGAAGGAAAAAACTAGTTTACATGTATTGGATCCTATTTTCATTGAAGTCCAAAGGCTGAGGGTTTAGTAGATGATTTCAGAGAATATTCTGGTGGTTTCCCATCTTGAGGGAAGAAAAAGAAAAAAACATTTCCAAAAAATGCATTTTCATGAGAAGCTCAAGAGTTGCGTTATCCAAATAGACTTCCCAGTTAAAGAAATGCATCCATCTTTAGTACTCTTATTTACTGCTCAGGTTAATAAGGCAGAGAGCTAAGTAATTGCTTTTGAGAGAGGGTCTCTTAGAGAAGAAGGTCCTATGCAGCCTGCAGTCTCCCCAGGTCAGAAATCTACCTTTCCTAATGGAGAGCTAATGAGGTGGTCTCTACACAGTATTGTAAAGTACCTTGGCCAGCTGGAGTGCTTACTGTGTATAGTCTATAGTCTCAGACGAGTCTGTTCTGTTTAAATTGTATTTACATGGATTTTCTTTCTGGTTTTCTATTTGTTACACTGTGTTAAATAAATCTGGCTTTATTCAAGATAATTTGGATTTATTGATTTTTACTGGGGACAATTACTCTGAGTGATGTCCCAGGGGAAGAATATGAACCTCTGGTGAGGGGCACAGCAGCTAAGGAACTGTCACACACAATTAAAGGCGCAGGAGCTCTCTCATAGAGGAATAATAAGGATATTCTGGCTGTGCTGACTGCACAGACCATCTAAGTAGCGATTAAAATATACATGATTGTAGTCAGCAACTCATTAAGGATTTTTCATTTCTGTATCAGTACATTAGAGACCATAAGGAGTCACCCCTGTTTCAGCCCTGCTGAAATCCACCACTGAAACTCAAACACCAGGTCCCAGGTGCTTAATGCCAAAACCAGAAACAGCTTTAGAATTCCTAGCTAAATACATATCTAGGCAAGGTCTTGATGGCCTGTAGATGTCTAGTATGATAGAAAAATGCCAGTTCTGAAGCTTTTTTAGGTCTCTGTGTGGCATACTCCCTCTCATTGCAATTCATATAGAAAGGTCAAACAGGACTAAAGAGAAGAACATCCTAATATTGTTTGAATTTACACTTTAAGGCAATGACAAAAATCCCTTTGACACAGAAAGAGTAACCTTGTCACAAAAGCAAAGTGTCACAGAACCAGTCCTCTGAAGTCACAGTTCTTAAAAGTTCATTCAGTAGCTGTTTGTCTCTATTTACATTATAATTGCTGTAGTTATAGATGTGGTTTGTACCAGGTGTGTTATCCCTGCACCATGTTTGCCTCAGATTTATACAGCCAATCCCCCTGAGAGCAGAGAGGAGAACATGGATATTTGGTGGGATAAATGCAGCATCCCAGGAATGCTACCCAGACTCAGAGTGAATGCAATGTGCCATCACCTCTACAGAAGGACTCCCAGGTACAAACTGGATGGTGCCAATTTGATGTCACTACACATTTCTTATGGATTTTATCCTTTTTATTTTTGAATTGGATTAAAAAAATAGGCTGGAAGGAAAAGGATCCTGAGAGAGGCAGCCCCCCCATTCCAAAGCCTGGTGGACAGAAATAGATGCTGCTATTCAGAAAATTGAGATGGAAAAACCAGGAGGTTTCTATTCATCCTTGATCAGGTCGTTATAAAATTCTCACTTGCTTAATTCCTGCAAGCAAATAGCAGGAATCTAAAAAAGCATCAGATAATACCCCTGCATGTGCTGGCACATCTTGGTGCTGGCACATCTTGGTACTGGCATGGCTGCATGGAGAGAGGAGAGAGTAAATGGGGGTCAGAAGTATACAGGGAGTATTTCAGCATTTTTTCACTCTAGGGCTGGATATTTGTGTGTGCTCCTGCTCATTTGCCTCTGCAGGGTCGGTGGACAAGGAGAGAGATCATGAAGATTTACAGCTGCTCGAAGGGGAAAGAAAAATCAGGGCAAGGGCACAGAAGCCCTCACTGTTCACACACTCCTGGGGATGATTTTTTCCCCTTTGTTTTGAGTTCATCAGTGTTTAAATACACAGAGAGTCCTTTCTCGTATGACAACAGTGGCTGTGGAGAAAAATAGAGCTAAAAAAGCACTTTCATTTTAGATGCTATCTCCAAGGAGTGTATCAAATTTACAAGTTGCTCACTGGATGGTTGAAAGTGCTTCGTTTACTCTATGCTCAAAACCATGAAGACTTCAGCACAGGCTTAGCACGTCCTTGCCTCTAAGGGAAAGGGCACACAAAGGAATTCAGAGACCTAAAACTACAAATACAACATTAAGTAAGACCTTTGTGATTTGTTCAGTTCTCATGTGGATTTTGGTAACCCCTATGATCACACACAACCTACTAACCATAGGACACCAGAAAACCTCGTTGATCTCTGCAGAAACAGCAGAGCATTATGAAGCACTTACTTATCTCCTTTTATTTACTTTATTCCTTATACCTAACCATCCATTTTTCTTAGTTACTTACATTATATTCACGATGGTAGCATCAAAATGCTTCACAGTCTTTAAAGTAGCTATCCTGAATCTCTCTTATCATTAATATATTGCTTTTCTCATGCAAATAGGGTACCTTTATGCCCAAGCATAAGATGAACGACTGGAAGCCATGATTTGAATATCCATAGAGCATGGCCAGCCTGTATAGGTGAGTAGCCCAGGCTCATGTACACTGATGTGAATATATTGCTTCCACTTCATTTACACCTAGCTGCAAATCTCCACTTGGCAACACAGATTGACAAAGCAGATGTACTCTAAAAGACTACTATGTCTAATTTCAGTTGAAAACAAAATTACTTGTAGCCAGCCATTTTCTATGCAACATCACAGGAAATGAGGACTTTAAATAACAGGTAGATATCTTTGAATTTCTCCATATAAGTGACTTAAGAAACCTGCAAAAAAAGCTGAAGACTGAGCAGACTTTAAACCCCGTCCTTCACTCTTCAGCTGGCTAAGTTCTTATGCTTTTCTGCAGTAAAATAAATGAAGTAAGTAGTAGTTTTATCTTGGGGAACAAAAAAGCATGTTATCATTCTCCGTTAGCATTGAGGAGGAAGCATTTAACTTGAGTGGGAAAAGAGTAAATTTAGTATAAGAATGGGGGGAAAGTGAATCACAAACACAGGCAGAGACTGTGTTTTGGAAAGTTTGTAATAGTTGGGTTTCAAACAGGAGCCCATCAGACAGAGATATCCCGCAGAGACTGCAAAAGATGTTGGAACTACTCTTCCATTGCAAAACCCACGAGGAGACACACAGAGGACACAGTAAGCTCCTCCCCAGACAGAGAGATCTCTTTTAAGCAATAAGCCAGAACAGTAAATTTTCAGCATTTCTACTCGTGTTTCCCCCAGGCAAAGGAAAATATCTTCATTATACTGAAAAGTAAGCAGAGACAATTTCAAGGAGACTTTGGAAAGAAGTGGTGAAAAAGCATGCGATGTACGACCCAGGGCTGGGATGCTGCACTTCAGAGAGCAGGGAGATGGTTCCCTTCAGGAGGGGAGAAAAGCAGCATTACATTCATCTAAGCTGGGCTCTCCTTATTCTGGAACGTAGGGAAAGGATCTCTCCTTCATAAAATGAGTCTGAAGTCTAACACAAGGCACCATCAGCTATGCCCCAACAGAGAGCAAGGTATGGACCTGCGAAGAAGATCAGAGAGATGGAGCACATCTTTATGAGAAAAAGCTGAGAAATAGGGTTGTTCAACCTGGAAAATGCTCTAGGGAGACCTTCTTGTGTCCTGGGCTATTTGTAATAAAACCCTACCCATTAACATAATACCACATGCCAGAAGGAGACCCAGCAATCTCATAATTTTAATAAAGGGCCTAATGAAGAATGCTGAAAATTTACCCTACGGAAATGCCATCCCTGAGTTATTGTAATCCTGCAGTACAGCCTGTCTGGCATACACTCACTTCAGTCCTGGTGTCCATCAGCAGTGATGCAGCCAGCCACCCCTTCCCCTGTGCCACCAGTTTGGGGTGTCCTCACCCTCCCAGTTTTTGCATGACAACCCAGACAGGAAAACACATTCACCCTGGAGACCTGCCTGTGCAGATCCAAAAGACATCCCAGCCTCATCCCTGGTATTTTATTTCAAGTGTCTTTTCTGTAACTCCTTCCTCTGTGGGTTAATGAAGACTTAAGCACTCCGTCTCAGCAGCACTGATGTAAAACGGCTGCTTATTGCCTGTTCCATCTCACTGACTTTTATTGTGATACTTAAACCAAAATGGTGAACTATTACACTTCATAGCCTGCAAATAAAAGCAGAATGTTAAAAAGCAGAGGCTATAACCTCTGATCCAGTCAAAATTGCTCTAAACATCTAAGGCTCATAATCTTGAGACAACTTTACTCGGCTCCAAAGGGGCAAGGAATGGCATGGATTATCATCCACAGCATATGAAGGAGGGACTTTAATTGTAATGCTACGATTTTTATTGTACCCATGCTCAAAGATAATGAAAAAATCCTAAACCAGCATGTGAAACAGCTCAGCTCCACTGACTTCAGAGAAGCTAACCCAGTTTACATCAGTGGGAATTTAGCCCATTATTTAGAAGACTTGAATAACCTGCAGCAAGTAGCAGATATTGGATCTTCTTTTCTTTGGACCACACAGAGAAGCCACTGAGGTGATGGCAGCCAATTTTCTCTGTTTCCAAAGACCCACCTGTTCTGCAAATCATTGCAACTACAAACACTGCATTTCCAATTCTGCACTTTAATGGAGCCACTTGGGCAGTACAATATCCATTTTTAGAGGCAGGAGGTCCTGGGGTCATGTCTGCAGTGACTTGGGCACTGAAATCAAATAGGAGAGGGGAGAGAATTGGCTCTCAGTCATCTTTTCAGATTTCTGATTTAGGGAAAGCCAGAGGCCAATAGAAACTCTGGCTCAGCTTAGGAGGAGGAAAGGGACTGCTTTTAGTTGTAGCCCCACTCCTTCTGCACATGCAAGTATGTTCTGCTCATTTTGAAATAACATTGTTTTTAAGGACCTACCTTCAATATACCTAAGTTAGCCAAAATTGATTTTAGTCTCATACTCCAACACACTTCCCACTGAGGCAGTGGAAACGACACTATTGAACTGAATACAGTCTGGCTGAACACCTTAGTAACACAAGCCTACCAAGTCATTAAACATTTCTTATGCAGAAATATGAAGGCTGAATTTGACACTAGCCAGAATATCTGGTTTTACACAGCGTGAAAAGTCAAAACGGTTCGGTTGCAAGGGTGAAATAGATTGTGGGATTTCTGATTGAGCCCAGAGCAGGGAAAATTGGTACTCTCACAAAAGGAGCCTGTTCATATGGAACCTGTACATGGTTTCAGAGCTTGTCTTTCTGCTTCTGGTTCCTCACTGGTAACTCTGACCAGGTTCATGGAAGGCAACACCTTTGGGGGAACTAGAAAAGAGGCAAAATTCTGAAGAAGATCTGCAATATTAGACATGGCAGCCATTCAGGTGGACCCTAAACATGGGTTGGAGCAATGTCCCCAGGACCTCTGCTAGACCCTGGTGTAACTATGAAGACTGACTCCCATAAAGAACACCTTTGTAGATAACCCTGGCTTAACGGGACACTGGGAATTTAACTAGCACTAAGCAAAATAACAGAGATAAGATCTTTTTAAGTGACTCACTATTTGGAGAGTCTTTTGGGGTGCACAAGTCAGGACACCTAAATCTGTTAAGACACCTAGGAGGGACCAGACTTCAAAGAAGTAGATTTACTGATAACAGATTTACGGATCAGGTTCTTTAGAAGCTGCCTCAAGGTGGGGAATAAAAATAAAATCAAAATGTGAAACAAAATAAATACTACCAAGGCAACCACAGTCTATGGGTGTGATTGAAAAATCTTGCTTAAGATCTGTAGAATTCAAAGCAACTTACTTCTGCATACAGCAGAGCTGAGGAAGTTCTTGTAGGGGAAGCTGAAGATGCAAAAACCTTGAAAATATTCAAAAAAGGGGTTGGCAACATTCTTGGAAAAAACAAACCAAAACCAAACCAAACCCCACCCCGTGTGGTTTCTTACAAATAAATATTCAGCGATTAAAAAAATTATTAAAAAAATTGTTAAAAAAATCTAAAAATAACCCTAACAGACAAACCCCTTCATTGTGGGTAAAGATGGCATTTATAGCTCAAGAACTGCCTGAGCTACCAGATCCTGGAAGAGTGCTGTGGGGTAAGTGTTTTTCTATGTCTGACCAGTTACCCCGTGCTCCCCTACCTGGCCACTTTAAGGGAGAAGACATGTGCCTGAGCAGGTATTCATCTGAACCAGTGCAGATGTTTTCCTAACTTTATGTTCCTATGCCTGAATGCTTTTACGGATGTAATAATTTACATAGCTCCTGGCAACTGTGAAGATGGCACTGGTCAGCACCTGGTACTTTTTGTGTAGACTTTAGAATGACCACTCTGTTTTTTCTATTTTAGAAAAAAGGAAGATTTTAAGGAACTCTGACGAGCAGCTTGGCCTTTCCAATGCACAAATAGGCTTTGGGAACATTTAATAGATGCCATTAAGGAAATAGATCAGTTTGATATAAAATAGTAGCAGCATAAAAATTCCTGAGTTTTACCTCTGTGGAACAGCAAATCCAAGAGAGATCTAACTAATGCAACATAGATCTCCAGCTCCCATTCCCAGGAACTGATTACCCCCAAATCTTCACAGCATCCACAAGGGACAGCAAAGCACTATTGTGTCCTTTTTTACAGAACCAGCAAAGTGAAGCACAGGTAGAATAAGTGATTTACCCATGGATCCCACAGGAAGCTTGCAGTGCACCAACACCATTAAGGCTGAGATTTCTTGGACAAACACAGGTGCCCTGAGGGCAGCTAGGAAGCAGAGTCCAGGTCAGCCCTCAATGAACTGCCTTGCTTCCTCCTCCTTAGGCCATCCACTGACTGCACTGAGAGCCGTGCGTACTGTGACCTGCAGCCGCTGCTCAAAGCCAGGGGAATTCAGTTCCCCCTCTTGAAATCCACTCTCTCTCTCATGGTAATGAGCACTTTAATCTATCAGGAAAATGTAGAGCTTCTTGGCACTGCTTTTTATTTCTGATCTGTGTTTTCTCCCTCTCTCTTTTAGGTTAATTTATCTGATTACATGCAAGGCACTGCAGCCGTGTTAAGGTACCAGTCGAGTTTCCACTTGGAGGCTTGGAGGAAAGATTACCATTAAAACGTGACTTCCATCCACTCAGCTGAAATTACTATTGATTGCCAAAGAAAAATATTTGTGCTGTGAAGCTGGGAGCTACGATGTTGAACCGTATTAACATAATGTTAGCATAGCTACGGGTGTTTAGTGGCACGCAATCAGATTTGAAATGAACGTTGATTATAGATTGAGATTAATGTTCACATATTCATAGGAACACAATGAAAAGAGCAATTTCCTTTCTACTACAGATCAATGGTTTCCCCATTCAATTATACAGCTGTAATAATTGCATTATGCGGAAATATTTCTTAATGGCTTATTTCATTCTTTCTGTTTGCCTCTGTGTGTGAAAGACAGAAAGATCTTGTGTGCTTGCACGCACACATGCATGTGTGAAATCTTTTGTCAGTGGTACTTGCCAAAGCCTGTATATAATGCAAAATACTTTAATTACTAGTGCAAATGCGCAATCTTTGGCTAAGCTAATAATCTCTTGGCATTTTCCCATTATTCTCTTTATGCCCTCAACATAGGCTTCAGGTTTCTCTACTTGTTTAAGGTTTTAACAGCTATCTCACTGCACAGTAGATAAATGGGTTTTGGTCTCTGTGTCACGCTGAATCCCCAATGTTGGCCAAGTGGTCACCGAAGACCCTGATGGGTTCATGCCTGTGTCCCCCACTGGTTTGGTACTAATAGAAGCAGGTTAGAAGTGCTGTTGAAATTCCTTACTCTCTTAGTACTGTCCACCTAGTCTTACCAGTTGGTGTAACTAAGAACAGCAAGACTAGTTAAGCAAAATAACTTCCTTTGAGTTTCCAACCTTGTTCTTAGTACTCAGGGATTTGGACTTAAATTAAAAATGAGGCCTTGAATACCTATGGCACATCTACAGGAAACTACTGCAAGTCATCTGATTCTATCTTAAATCAAGGCAAGATAGGACACCTTCTGAAGGGAAATTGGGTAGTCATTGGAGACTAGCTTTATAAGCACATGAGGGATTAAGGTAAAAGATCCTTCTCTTCGTATTTTGGTACAGCATTGCTGAGGGAGCTCTTTTTTTCATCTTCCTCAGAAATAAAAGTTCCCACTTATCCTTATTTTTGCCCAAAAGCATATTAGCTCAGACATATTCTCCTTCTACAAAGGAACACCTTTAGATTCCTAGATTGGTGGGTCAGCAGCCCAGAGGAGACTGTTACAAGGGAACAGACGTATCTCCCTGAAGGAGTTCATATGGTGGGTGTGAAAGGAGGAGTTTTGCACAGAAAAATGCAAAGAGGCAGCAGAGAAAGCAGGCTGTAAGAAAAGAAAAGATTAGCCCCAGGAGCCAATGGAACAGTTTACAGTGCATTACTTGGCTCTGCTCTAGGGGATGTCCTGTTATTGAACCTTTTGACTTCAAATGACTTGAAAACATCTCTACAGAGAGATTTTGTTAGACAGCAGCCTTGACCGCAGTGCATGTGCAGAGGCTCATTCTCCAAGCTACCTCACAGAGGAAGCCTGCAACATTTCCAGGCCCAGTATCAGACACATCCTACAGACCATATTGCTGGCAGTGATCAAAAACCCATAAGGCAGAGTTGAGCAATGTACTTCAGGTTGTTCAACTTGGAAGCCGAGGGTAAGGGTATTCTGGTCGTACACCATTTCTGCTGACTGTGCTCTCTGCACTAGCAAGAGTTTCAAGAAACTATAGCAGTTGTCATGTGAGATCTGCACCATGTATTTAAGCTGCCTTCACTTCCTCAGGAGCATTCATTTTTTTCTCTATGGAAAAAAGCTTCCAGCAGCACAACACACAGCTATTCCTCAGCATGGTCTGGCTTGTTGCATTTGTCTTTCTTACCCTGCCAACTCTTTGAGGTAAACAATTAAGTTTTGCAGGTTGTTTTTGGTTTTGGGTTTTTTTTTTGTTTGTTTGGGTTTTTTATTTGTTTTTGGGGTTTTGGGTTTGGTTTATTGGGGTTTTTCTCCAGACCATCCACAAAAAAGATGTCCATGTTTTGGGATGTCATTCCACATTGTAGGAGAAAAATACAACGTGCACTTAAGCAGGATTCAAAGTTAGATATCAACCACTTTTAGTTGCTTTAGAAGAAAACCCCCACTACTTGATACGTGGAAGAAATTACTACACAGGGATTACAAGAACTGCAGAGTCACTATTCCCCTTGTGATGCTGAGTCATCAGATGGTAACAAATGAACAAGAATGAGGCAACATGACCCACTCATTCAGCATTTAATCTGCCTCCCTTTTTCCCCTTTCTTCAAAGTTTCACATCTCTGTTCACCCATCTCACTTTGTCAGAAGTCACATGAAGGAACAGGCACAGTTTTGTCTCATGTGCATTTTCAGTTACCAGACAGTGCAGTTTCACAAAAAGTGGTATACTTGAAGGGTCTTGCCTGGAGGAGAAATAGATGGAAGTAATCACTGCTTTTATTAAACTAAGTATTTGAGCCTTTGGGAAGTGGGATAAGAGAAGTTAAGTGAATGGAGATTGTGGAAGAAACAAAACAAGGTTGATAAATCCCAGTGAACAGAAAACAGCATTCAAAAGCTGTGATGCTTAAGATTTTGAAAACTTAGCAATTTCGAATGTGCATATTTCTGAGACCTTCGGGAGACCTTTGTTTTTAGAAAAGACATTTTAGTTTTCCAACTTCTCATTTGACTGTCAAATTGTTAAGCCCGTTTTGAAGGTCCTGGTTATTTTTTGTGCTTCTGTTATTCCCAGTAATACTGATTAAGTCTCACGTACCTGAAACTTACTTGAAAAACAGCAAATACTTATGTTTGCACACATGCCAGCCTGGGCCCTGAGGCACACCAATGTAACTGCTAATAGATGCTCTGCTCATGGAGTCATTCTGGGTTCACAGTAGCAACAAGGAACTGGAGTTTGACACAGCACTGCACTTACCTGACACAACCGGTGGCCTAAACTCAGATGTAGAGCATACAGATTTGCAACAGCTGGCTTCAGAACTAAACTTTAAACTCCCGTTGCCAACTATTATAACCTACAATGAGCATTCCAGACAGATATTGAGTGTTTTTAGGAAGAAAATTATGTAAATTATCAGATCACCAAGGCAGCAAATGCTGAGAAGTGGCTAGTGTGTCTTCAAATGAGTTGCTGAGGAGGATCACAATATCTACAGTTAACAGAGGAGAGAAGGAAGGTGGACATTTAACAGTCTTCCTGTCTGCGACTTCCCTCAGAAGATGAGGTAAACATGGATTTCATCGAGCTTTGAATTAGCTTCCTCTGGAAAAGAGATTTGTCTTTGGCATGGGTCTCTTCAGAAAACTAGAAAGGGATTCATCTCCCCTGACTCCAGATAACTCTAGTGAAGACAACTGTGTGTGATCCAGTCATCCATGATTCATTTATGGTTGAGTCAATGGAGAGAAGTAGGGATTTCTAAATCGTGATTAATGACCAATTTCTGTCAAGCACATCAAGACGAGCTGAATTGTGCTTTAGAACTGTTGACTATCCTCCATAGTCCGTAGGAGAACTTAGTGGAGCTGTTCAGACATTTACAGTTTAGATACCTGATGTGAAAGTTTGGAAAAAGTCAATCCCACACTATTTTCCCAAGTAACATGAAAACTAAAAATCCCTGGGTCTTTGTGTAAGCACAGAACACAGCAACAGCTTTTCCTTCATAAAACCAAAACCAAACAAGATTTTACTTATTAAAATTTGAACATTCATTAGCTAATGATCATCTCCTCTTCAGAAAATAAGGAAGCACAATCTGCTGGAGGCTTGCTCAACTGCAGGTTAATCTGAACTTATACCCTATTAGATGGGAAACATAAAGAAATGCTTTGTTCCCAAGGTTATTTTTTACGGGTTTTCTTTGTGGCCTATAATTTGGCCTAACACTTTACCTTGGAACAGTGGAAGCATATGGCATGACCTTCAACTCCTAGCAGCCTTCAAGAAGCTGAAGTTAGATTGTTTGGGGTCGTGGGTAACAACTGAGAAATCATAGGTCAAATTCAAAACCATATTACATCTCTAGGAAAGATTACCTTCCCAATAACATATGGCATGACCTCTAGCTCTGATTAGTCTGTGAGGGGCTCTTGTCCTCCATTCACACGTTCATGTATTCAAAATCTCTAGAGCAAATATGAAGAAAAACTTCTTTCACCTTATCATGGTAGAATGCTCTTTTTTCCCTTTTCCCTAAAGACAATATTGGGTTTAGAAATGCTGTATTTATGTTAACTACTTGCCAGTGAAGCTAGTTTTAATCATATGCCCGAGTTCCACCACTACTGCTCTATGAAGCACAATGGAAATATCATGCAAGATCAAATAAGTAGATTTTCCCCTTTTGGGGACAAATACACTTTTAAGAAAGGCATTGATATCCAATAGCCATCTTAATTTATGACATGCTTAATTTTGTGCATGATTACTATAGATGCCTTTGTAGAGGAGCAAAAATCCATGTATTAATAATCTGCTCCAAGGCTTTGTTCAGTTTTATAGTATTGCTTGTACAGGGGCATGAGTCTTCATGATAGGAGCAGCAGACAGGCCATCAATACCGTGAAAATTAATACTTGAGTATCAGTGAGGTAGGCATAAGAGACAAAAGGTCTGGAGTTACATGGGAACCCAATTTGTGTTTATCAGTTTCCTTACCCTGAAGCAAATTTCTCAGCAAGCTAGAACTGCCTCCCCTGGAGTAACATCCTCAAATGAGCTATGGTGAAGCTTCTTTCAGCCTGATGGTTCAGTCCTCCTAGGAAACTTCATTGTTCTGTACATCACCATAGCAGAGCTTGGCTAATGCCAACTGCATTTATATCTACAGAGGAAACAAACAAACAAGTGGCAAAATGAAAGTGGAAGAGACTTGAAACAAAAGGCTTAGTGAAAAGAAGTCTGTAGGTTGTTTACAACTGCTACATAGGCAAATTTATTTCAGCATGCCTGTGAAGTACCAGTATGCTTTCAGAGCAATAAGTAATATGTGAGGTCAGTGGTCAGATATTAGTATTTTAATAATACCTCATAGAAAAACTAAAACATCCTCCCGTTGTTGTAAGAAATGTTACCTGTCAGAAAATATGTTAAACAACAGGTTGCTTACTTTATAAACATCACTTTTCCTAGCTTATACTGGGAAACTAATGGAAGAATTAGGATTCTCAGATGCATTAGGCATGTATTTAGGAGACCACTCACCAAGACTTGTGAATCAGTGTCTTGTGAAAGTTATTGCCATAAAGATTGCAAATGCAGCATGCCTGAGGAAGCGAATCTTTATTTGTTTCGAAGACAAAGCAGTTCTTGTTCAAGAGGGAGAAATACCTCATTGTATAAATTATTCTATTGTTTTAGATATGCTTAAAAGGGGTGCTAGGAGCTGCATCTGCAGGGAGGCTTGGCATCCAAGGGAATCTGGCTTCTGCACTCCAGGCTAAAGCTGAATTTCATCTTTCAGACTCATTGCTAGAGCGTGTTGAAACATTTGGTTCTCTCATGCATTAACAGAAGTCTGTGAATTTGAGAATTCAGCCTGGATTACACTGGATTCATTATCTACCCACAGTTAACTAGAACTAGTAGGGATGTCTATAGGTAGTTCTGTATTTTACGCTTTACTGTTTTGCAACCTTCCACATTACAGTCTTTAGCCTTCAAAAGACATGCTAGAAGGAAAACTTACTATTTGGAAAATTGCAACCTGATAGTAAGAAAGCATGCGTTACAGCATGCTCTGTTAATGTGGCTCACAGCTCTGCCTCCATGAGCTGTTCCTCCTTTGCACTAGTACCCTCTGCCCCTTGGTCTGGGTATTCAAAGTCTCAGTGTCAGCTCTTTTTGTCTTATGCTGATTAAACAAATCCACAACTTGTTTGTCTTCACAGTAAGAAAAAGGACAGGTTCCTTTTCTGGGCATGTTTTTTTGTCCACCAAGCTGTGTTAGTTTCCTTCCCAGTGGAAAAGCACTATTGGAAACACCCAAGTGTTGTCTTGACTGCAGAGTGACCGGGGAGGGACCTGGGAAGCACAGATGTGCAAGCTGATGGGACTGCTAATGTGCTTAGGGGTAGAGGCAGGTAATTTTGGAAGAAGCATGATTTAGAAAAGCTGTGCTGAACAGTCTGTTGCAGTAAATGCCATGTCTTTACTGAGGTGAAGATGGACTATAGCTTTTTACCACAATTTTTGCATTCCAAGAGTGAGGAACAGAGCCCTGCTGGGAAAGAGAATGAAAAATTCAAGTAAGAGACATTACATTAGGCTGAAACCTTCATCATCACAGGTTAGCATTATGAAAAGGCAGCCCTTGTGCTAGGGTTATTCTAGGTAGTACTTTGTAACTGGAAGGGCTTATATGTCACGCTACATTGAAATACGCAAACACGTTTCACCTCAGCTCAGTAAGTTCTTGGCATCAATCACAACTGCCTCCTCCTTCATCCGAAGTGGTTTACACAAAACTGCCCATAATTCACTCTTTCTGAGGTTCACTGGCTCAACGAACCAAATCAAACCACCCCTGCAGCTTACAGGAAGCTGCCTTGCACTCTTCCCTGCTCACCACGGCCAGCAGGAGGTAAGTAAAAAGGCATTTGCAGTGCACTCCATCTGCCCTCATTTTGTATTTGAAATTCCAGATTCACCCCCTTGTCTTCACTTACTCCGGCAGTTTCCCTCCTGGCTCTGTAAAAGCCATGCCAGGTGTTGCTTTGTTCCTTTATAGCAATATTGCTGCTGCCTTCCGTGTTCAGATGCTGCGGCCAGAAATGCCAGCATCATACTCCTTTCAACATTTCATTTTTAACTTTGTCCTCCATACAGTTCCTCTTATCTCCCCCACCCAATATGCAGTTACACAAACTCTGTGCGCACACATGCTGAGACCTCAGGGTCTGTGGACCAAAGAAAATGGTGTGTGTACAGACATGCTGCACTAGCATAGGCTTTTCCATAGTTTAGCTCATTGCTGCAGTGGCCAGGCACTCTTATACTGAAAATTTCAGCTTCCAGGTGCTAGAGGCAGGAATCAGAAAGCTCTAGAACCTCCTCATCTAGCAGAGCTGAAAAGGAGAATGAGTGCCATGACTGTCTCCTGATATCTTCTAGCTGTGGGACAAGCATTTCTTAGAGCATCAGAGTGCTGAGTTGTAATATGAGGGGATACGGAGGAGCAAGAGGATATTCTTTCCTTCCTTCCTTCCTTCCTGGGGATTCCTGGCAGTTAAACTGAGCTCAAAAGCATAGAAAGATCAGGAAGCTATTTCAGTGGATGAGGCCTCCGGCACGTACACTTCAGTCTGGTGAGCATCTTGGTGAATGCTTTGCAGTGTGGGAGGTTCCATGCTGAGATCAACAAGTCTTTCAACCTTTAGTGCTATTCTAGTTCAGATGGAAGCCCCCATCTGTTATTATCCTTAAGAATCTCCCTGCGTAGCAGGGTCTTCCCTGGATGTGAAGCTACAGCTGATCAGATGTTACTTGCACTTCTTCAGTAGGTGGAAAACCGGAGACTTACTGTGTGTGGCAAACACCTTCCTGAGAACTGTATCGCTGTCTTGGGGGTGGGCAGCCAAAAAAAAAGCAAGGCAAAAGCAAATACACCCTATTGCACCTAAAGACCTGACTTTGTTTTCAAGTGAAAATGAGATTTATGTTATCAGCCTGCTGCCTTAATGATCATTTGCCGACAATGCAAAACCATCACTTAATGGAGTATGACTGGCAATCTCCACTAAAGAAAGAGCTCTGATTGGAATCACAGAGTTTGATTCAGATCAGGCTTGAGGTATGCTACCAAAATACTGAAGGGTCTGAGAAGAGGATAAGAGCAGAGAGAGGCACTTGCCGCATACAATTTAATCGATTAAATTAGCCTGTTTCTTTTTCTCTTTGCTGGCAAGATGTTCACAGGCTGATTAGAATTTCTCCAAATTTATTTCTTATTCACATTTACTCAATGGTATCTTGTGCTCTTTTAAAAATAAATAATATTGACTGATTACAAACAGTTCTCCGAGAGGACATGTTGTTCAGTATTCAAAATATGGTCTGATTTAGCTAATGACTTGGTCACATGGATCACACAGCATCATTTCTCCTTCGCAAGTGACAGCTATAGATCTTGCAAGTCAGGAAGAAAATCACCAGGGATATGGATACTAAGAGAGTAGGGTCTGATAAAGAGGTTAAAGGAGTTTTAAATTTTAAGCATCCGAAAGGAAAATCAGTCCTCCCAAGACTTGCTGGCTGGGTGCAAAGGTTATATTTGACTTTCTTTCCTTGCCTGTCTGAGACAGTGGCCTACAGCAGAGAGCCAGAAAGTCCCTTTTATCTGTGTGTGTCCTAACTAGTCCTGAACCTTTAAAAAATGCAGAATGGAAACTGAGCGTAAGAGGAGGAACACACAGGGTACGACAAAATCTTGGATCACCTTCGGGCTGCCTGACCAGTGCGTTCTCAGCCACAGTGGAAAGGATTCTGCTTTGCTGTTACTGTAAGCCAACAGTAAATTTTTTACCTCCTAGTGTAATTGTGACTAAAGGAGAGACTGAGACAAAGTGTCATCTCGGTGCTCCTCCGGAGCTGAGGAATTTCACACTCCATCCATTCCCCCAGGGCTGTGCCCAAAGTCTGTGTCTAGCTCAAAAAACTTGGACACATGAGTACACAACCTGAGGTCATGGGAGGGACAGTGCGCTCCTGCTCTGCACTGCCTGGAAATGGTTAGACACTGAACATCCACTCCTGGAGACTGTTAGGAACAGGTTAACTAACCATGTGCCAGGAAAGACACCCACTGAATTAGTCCCACTTTGTGGCCAGTCCACAGTCTAGACAATCTCACAGAATCACAGAATCACAGAATCACCAGGTTGGAAGGGACCTCTAAGATCATCAAGTCCAACCCATGCCCTACACCTCTACTAAACCATGTCATCAAGTGCCATATCCAGTTTCTTTTTAAACACATCCAGGGATGGTGACTCCACCACCTCTCTGGGCAGACTGTTCCAACATTTTACTATTCTATCTCATGAGCCCCCTTCCACTGAACTGGACACAAATGCAAGAACAAAGGTTTCCAAATGCTCCTTGCCCAGTCCCTGAGAGAAGCACAATCTATTCCAGGCTCCTATCTCCTGAGACTCTTCCAAAAGGAGAATAACCGAATTGACTTTTGAACGCAGAAGCTTGACGTTCATCGTTTCCCAGGTTCTGTGTAAGTGAAAGTTGATTGCCTCAAATATTTGCATAGCAAAATGCCAGCAAAAAGTATGAGTAAGGATCATACAAATCAAACATTTATCTGAATGAAGTCTGCAATGTTATTTCATCTTCTGCAGCATCACAAAGGTCTAAGGAGATGTAGTTCTGGACTAATCTGAACTAGAGGTTCAGAATAAGATCAAAATATTGGGAAAGGCATGAAAGAGCAAGTCTCTGTAGAGGTATGCAGGACAGGCTGCACATCACCTGCCTACACTGGGGCTTTCTGTTTAGCGCAGGACTATTTGTCTCAACTTTGCATTAAAGCCAAATTTAGCAACACAAACAATATCATAGAGTCATATGATAAAAAGCTCAGAGGCTGTGAATCCATAGCATTATTATCAGGACAGAGGTATTTCAAAGCAGCTATTAAGATGCAGGGGCATGTATGTGCATGAAAATCCAAGCGGAAGTCCTTATGGTAAGAAACACATGCTTCCTCTTCTATAGAACCATCTGCCACCCCCATTTTTTTGCAGTTTCACCCTATTGTGGAATTCTTTTTCTTCCACTACTTTCACCTTCCAAAAAAAGCAAACATGTCCCATTTCCAGCAAAACGCTTACTCAGTGCCTGTCTTCCCAGTGCTAATGGCTTTCTCAGATGGGAGATGTCGTGCTAGGCAGGAGCCGAATGAAAAAATAAACAATTAATGGGCAGGATTCATTGTTTTTTACATGCTTTTACATTTTTACTTTCCAGATTGGCAGCACCATGGGAAACGCAACACTTGGATGAAGAGGAGTGTGTATGGTGAATATGGGGGAAGAATTCTGAAGCCGTAATTCAGGTAAGTGAGAGCTGAGAGGGGTTAGTTCTTTTTCCTTCTCTTTTTCCTCCTTTTTTTTTTTTCAGGCAATTATTTTATAGCACATATCATCAAGTCTGTATTAAACAGAGTTTTTGGGGCTAATGCTTTCCAGCCTTGATTCTCAGACTTCGTAACTCTTCCAAATACTACTTTAAAATGTCTTAGCTGTATAAATACATGAGACCTCAATGTTTCCCTTGTGGACTAAGCTGAAAACAAGTTATATTAAAAATAAATTTATTTTTTAGTATTTCTAATTAAGCATTGGCCAAAGAGAAAAACCAACAAACAAGCAGAAGTCTATCACATGAAAAGGACTTAATGTTCCCAATGAGATTTTAAAATTGACACCCAATTTTATGTTGGTAAAAACAAAACCTCAGAGAAAGCTTACATACATCAAGGCCTACACAGAAGTAGATGGAGTTCAATAAGTCAGTGACTTGTTCTTGGCTATCTGACTTGAGCTACAGTCTCCCTTAACATGTTAGATGAGCTAGCCTCATAGAAAGCACTGGGAGCACTAGTGGCCAAGGTAAGCTCACACAGAGGGCCTACTATACCACCATAAGCAACTGAAATAAGCATCATTCCATAGCTGCACAATCTATCGGGGTCCCCACAACATCCCACTGCCAGCACAATGTAGTTTTCTGCACAGAGGTGCAGAACTGGAACTGCTCCACATGAACTAAATGACAAGTGTCTCTGAATTCAGTGGCAAGAGCTTTGTGCAGTCTGAGTGTAATCCAACCATCAATTCACCTTTTTGACGTTTCCAATTATTCTTTTGCTATCTGATTACTTTATTCTTAATTAATTTTTTGCTGTATTTAACTGTCCTTTATTAAATGCAGAGGTGTAGAGGATAAACCATAGAATAGCTCCACATTACATTAAATATCACAGCAAAAATCTCAATAAGCACGAGTGTTTTCCTTTGTTTTAGAGATCAATGGATATTTAATTAACATGGGGTAATAACTCTTGCAAGTAGAAGAATCCCTTCAGATTTAAATGAAATCATTATTATATGTTAAATGGGAGCACAGATACATTTGAATAATTCCAAAGTTCTCAACAAACGAGGATGAATTTAAACACTCTGTGTTCTTCCAGACTGGTGCAAAAATCAGTGCTTTATCCCCAACATCCTCCAAACGTGGATACTCAGACACCCGCTCAAGAAGAAAGGCCAAGGAATGCTCAGAGGCCAGGATGCCTGGCTCAAAGAATGCAAACCTATGCCATTTCCCGAAGCATTAGGCAATTCTTCCTGGCAATAGTTGGTCGTTACTAGAGACCATGTTTGTTAAAGGTTAGAACACCCACAGAAGAAACAAGCAGTCTTCCCATGAGCACTGGGTTGGCACTCACACACTAAAACTCCTTCAGAATTTTCCAAATTTCCATTCATTTGGGGCGCTTAAATTGAATTTAAGGTTGTTCTGTGTGTCTGCCCATCCAACCCTTGCTACTGGAAAGGTTACTGGTGAAGACATTACTCTCCAGCAGGGACTTCTATAGTCACTACATATTGTTACACAGACCGGTACTCCGTGGGAGTTGGGTCCCTATGACTCAGACATTCTGTTGATAACCCTTGTTTTTAATTTCTTGCTTTTTCACCCTAAAGAAACCTAAAGCATATTTTCACACATGCAGTGTTTCCAAGACAATGTTAAGGCAGCTTCTAATGTTTGGGAACAAAACTAAGGAAGAATTAGTACAAGACCAGCCAGTAGAAAGGAGATAAGAAATCAGTGTGGCTGGAAGAAATATTTTCTCGGAATTCTGGAAATTCCCATTTTTCCTATCAGTACCTGGCCTATGTTGTTACACTTGTCCTTACGTCTGAAATAAAACCAGTGATACCTTTCAGATAAAAGCAGTGCATCTCCTTTCTTGTGTCAATACACATCCTTCAACATAGCATAACCTGGATAGGTTTTTTTGGAGGGAGGGGTACTAGTCTTGCTTTCATGGGTTGCAAAGGTTATTTACACCATAAAATGAAATAATTAAATTTGTTATTTTTTTAATTATTATTTATGAATTATAATTAAGGAATAAAGGGTTTGATGGTTTGGGGATGCAGAAAGGTTTTGAGTCCCTCTTTCTCCCCTCCTCCACACTCTCTAACATGGTAGCATCACTTCTGCTTAATGCTCAGCACTGTCAGTGAGGGGCTGAGGATCCTGCATCCTTAATTGCTGCACCAGAGAGGGAGGGAGGTGACATGGGTAAACAGCATACGAAAAGAGCAAAGATGACTTAGATGGATCACACTGCCTGTGCCAGGACTGCAGTCTGTATGCCTCAATCTAGCACTGACACTAACAGTAAGCCCCAAAATTATGAACAGGCTGTGGAGTTCAGCACCTGGATATGGATTTTATCAGACACCGAGATAGAGACCGACCTGCTGGCCCCCTCATCGGGGTGGTGCTGGTACCCCATTCATTACCAGCTGGGCAGGGGGTGAGGCAGGGAGAGCTCTGCAGGCCCAGAACCACCGGTTTCACAGCAGGCTGCTGTGTCTCCTGCTGAAGGTTTTGTTTTGTTTTCTTCATTGGATTCTAGGGTACAAATTCTTGGAGCCTTTATTTACTGCCAAGTGGAAGCACTGTGTGACGCCGGAAATACCTGTCGCCTAATTAAATTGTCTAGAGAGGAATTTTGGAAAGTGCTTCTAATTCAGGAGCTTAATTTAGGCTGGGACCATGCACCAGAGCTTTCTGCCTTATTATTAGATGGAATTTCAATCATTGCAGATCTCTCCCCACCCCCAGCATTCTTTCCTCTCTCCCCATCTCCTAACAACCTGATTCTGGCACAATTCCCTTCCCCTTTAACCCTCCGGAGCTAAAAATAATATCCTCTTGGAACTAGCCAAAACTGAAAAAAAAGGAAAGAAAAAAAGGAAGCAAGCACTGCACCGGAGGTGTTGAATTTGCAGGAGTGAGCTGGAGATGGGTTCAGCAATCATTTCACAGCAGCCTCTCTAGAGAGAGACCAAAGGCATTATGAGAAAAACCCAGCTCATGGGTCCTGAGAGTAAGGAAGATGGTGTGTTCTCAGGGCAGCCTGTAACATCTCTAAACCTGTAACATCTTAAGCCTGTAGCATCTGTAAGATGCAGCCATCATATGCCTGGATTAAACCAACAAAATGGTTTGCAGCGACTGAAAGGATGCTATGAGCAAACAGCCTTAAGTTAATGTTTCAGTCTGGACAATCACCCTGTGCACTGCTGTATCTTCTGCAGTTAAATTGTGCCTTTCCATGTAATTGCAGAGAAAGCAGATACAGAACACAGGAGTGATGGAAAGATGTGGGGTGGACAGCAATGGTACCCACACAGTTCACAGACATGTCACTTCCTGAACCTGAGACCTCAAGAAAGTGGCTGCCTCAGAGATGATTAGGCATCGTATAAAGGACATTTGAATCCTCAGGTGGGAAGTACAAAGCAGAGTTAAAACAAGTAAGTCAGACTCTTTCAGTGAGTATCTCTCTGTGTGTCCAGGGCCAAAGGTAACAGCCTCTGACCCTACACCTTCACACAATCACTGCAGAGGAAAGCATTAGAGAAGCTCTATGGCCAAGCTGAGCACACCACACAGGCTGCATGAGATGAAGGAGCTTTACCATGTCCAGGGTAGTTATCCTGCATTTACAGTGCTGTACCTGTCACCGTGAGCTGACCTTTGGCATTTGTCACTGGAATTGAAAACTAGATCCCAGAACTTTCACTTTCCTTGCTGCAATCAGTTTTCACAAGGATTACAGGAAAACTAAGGAAATTCTTGCTAACCAAACCTCTGTGACATAACAATACACAACCAGCTCTGCTCTGGTATCGTGTTTTACACTGGATCTGTGTGTGGACAACATATGTACATTAAAGAGTTGTTTACTCACGGGGTTTGTACTGCAGCACTTGCCCTACAGCTGTTTCAATTCTGCATCGCATCAACTCTGGGCATCTCCTGGAGTGCCCAGATGGGTGAGAGCTCTGTGCTGTCACCCAGCCCTGTGCTGCTGCACCATGCTGAAGGGAAAATGTATCTGAGAATGGAGGTTTCCTGTTTGGGACAAAGCTCAGAACTCTCTCTCTCTCTATCTCAGCAGCTGGATTTAGTCTGAATCCCCATGCTAGGATTCTCCTCCTGCTGCAGAGAGGAATTCCAGTCTCATCTGGGATTAGATTTGTAGGCTGAGACACTGCAACATCTGTATTACTTTTAAACTCAGAGAGAGCAATAGAAACCACAGGACAGAGAACAGGATAGACTCATAGAATCATAGAATAGTTAGGGTTGGAAAGGACTTTAAGATCATCTAGTTCTAAACCCCCTGCCGTAAGGAGGGACACCTCATATTAAACCGTGCCATGCAAGGCTTTGTCCAACCTGGCCTTGAACATTGCCAGGGATGGAGCACTCACAGCTTCCTTGGGCATAATGCATTGACCTATTGCTTCAAGGAAGAGCATCTAGAAATACATATTCATTTATATTGTGTATGTTTATAAAGAAATACATCTATTCAGTGTATATGATTTTATGCGTCCTCCACACCCACTTCTGCACAAAGCACACTGCTACCTGGTGAAGAGGTGAAATGACTGCCTTCCACCTGATCTGGACAGGAAAGAGCTCCAAATCCAGCCTGGGATCTGGAACCAGATGTGCCAGCCTGAGCACATTCTGTGTTATACAGGAATGGCTGGGAGCATGAACTCAGCTCTTGTTAAAGGTATTTGTTTGCAACCTCAAATTGAACTGTTTTAATTTTGTATAACTCACATGCATTCACATACAGACACACGAAAACCCTAAACTTTTGACATCTTGTAACTTTGAACCGCCTTTTTTTGTTCAGCTGTATTTACTGGGCAGGATTGCCTGCCAGGACCATTAAGTATCAATCATTCGTTGTTTCATTAGTGCTGAAATGACTTTCTAATTGACTTTGTAGTTAAAAGCAACTTTAGCACAGGCTCAAAGAAGTCTTCCTAGAGGCCTCTCTGTGTCCTGTCTTTCATCTGCTGTCACTGGAACTTAATGGAGATGCCTCCAGCAGAAGAATGGTGTCAGATCACTTGTTTGTAGGATATTGCTTTATTCTGTATTTAGTTTGATTTTACTTTTTCTTCCAGGGTCTGATAATGACTTGGTGTTTCTGCAATACAGGGTATTTGTCTGATAATTATCTAGCCAGGAGCTAAAAGAGCATGCAGGGACTCAAGAAATACACCATGACAACATACTATGGGCAGCAGAGGTGCCAAAATGTTTCTGATGCTCTCAAAGCCCTGATAACACTTTTTAAACAGCCTCTGGTTTCCAGTCATTCTGCAAAGGCAAATCTTTTAAAAATAAGCTTTATGTTTGTGTGCATTTCAGACTAACGTGGTGCAAAAGCCCCGAGACTCAGCAGGGTAAGGGCAGGCATGCAGAAGAAGAACCAAGCATCTCCATCCACCGCCTCCTCCCTTCATCCAGCCAAAATGGACTGAAGTGCCAGGGAGCCCTCGCTGCACAGCAGTGCAGGAAAAGGAACCAGGAGGGAATGCTGCTTCCCCCAGGCTAAAGATAGCAGGCAGAGTTCTCTGCTTTGGGCAGAGGAACAGGAGTGGCATTTCCCCACCTACTTCCCCTTATATTGGCCATACCAGCATGGCAGGCAACATGCTGCAAAACCACAGAGGAAGCAAACTTGCAGTGAGAACAGGCACGCTGCTAAATATGCCAGAAACAAAGCAGTTCTGGCTAGGAGACAGTGCTTGGGTAATGGAGGGGTAGGCCTGGCTTAATGAAACCATGCCTAGATCCTATGGGGCTGTTATACGGAGAATTCAGCGGCCAGTAATGAATCCTTTTAAAGGGCTCCATGTCTTCACCACTGCCTTGAAGAGTTCAGCATCCTGGGGACTGCTAAAAGCCGCTAATCTCTGGTGCTCAGAGCAGACCCTGCACTGAGGTCATTGTTGCTATTGCAAGATTATAATAAAATAAATACACTGTTAATTTGATTGGTGTCACGCTCTCAGCCAGTGCTGATAAAGATTTCACTGTCCTATGCTGAGGCCAGCTGCAATTCCCAAATCATTATCTCAGCCTTCCAAAAGCTCCCATTGGACACTGGAGTAGAATTTACCCTGGTTGATAGCATCAGAGGTTTGAGTTTGTGACCTGTCATCTTCTTACAGCATTATTGCTTAATTTGCAGTGGATGGGTTAGACATCAAGGCTGTTTCATGCAGGTGCAGATACACCAACTTGCTCCTGCTGGAGCAACATTGCTAGAAACTAGGAGCCATCTTCCTGTGGACCTGGTAGGATTTTTCCTGATTTGCTGCGGAATGAGAGGAAGCTCAAGCCCTGGCACATAGAGTATCTGCTCTCCTCCTGTAGAGCAGCTAATGCTGTACAGCTCTGTGAGCTGAGCTGCCAGCCACCAAACAGCACTCACAGAATCACAAGATCATTAGGGCTGGAAGAGACTTCTGGAGATCATCCAGTCCAACCTTCTGCCATGGGCAGAGATGCCTCACGCTAGCCCAGGCTGCTCCAAGCCACATCCAGCCTGGCCTTGAACACTGCCAGGAATGGAGTATTTACCACTCCTTCGGGAAACCTGTGCCAGGGTTGAGATGAAGCTTCTTGTGCTTTAGTTTATGGCCATTGCTCCTCATCCTGTCACTGGGCACCATTGAAAAGAGTCTGGCACCATCTTCCTGGCACCCGCCTGTGAGCTACTGATCTGCATTGATTAGATCCCCTCTCAGGCTGTTCTTCTCCAGAATAAACAGGGCCAGTTACCACAATCTATCCTCATAAGGAGATGCTCCAGACCCCTGAGCACCACTGTGGAGGGCAGTAGCTCCTTGTCTTTCTTGCATTGAGAAGCCCAGAACTGGACACAGAACTCCAGATGTGGCCTCACCAGGGTCAGCAGAGGGGGAGGAATCACCCTTGACCTGCTTCCACACTGCTCCCAGTGCACCCCAGGATACTCTTGTCCATCCTGGCTGCGAGGGTCAGCTCATGGCCAACTCATCATCTACCAACACTCCTGTCTCAGCTCTCCACTGGGTCAGCCCAGTGGACCTTGGGGTTCTTCCTCCCCAGGGCAGGACCCTGCACTTGCCCTTGTTGAACCTCATGAGGTTTATCTCTGCCCAATTCTCCAGCCTATGGAGGTCCCTCTGAATGGCAGCACAGCTTCAGGTGTGTCAATCACTGCCCCAGCTTCCCATCAGCAGCAAACTTGCCCATCACAATTGCAGGTAATAAACAGCTTCTGTGCCCAAGCCAAGAGCTGGTTTTGCTTTCATCATGTCTGCACCATCGTGGGCCTGTACTTCTGCAAAACCTTCCATCAGGCTGTGCCTGGTGATTCCTCTTATTCAGTCCTTACCTCGTTATCTTTCAGTACTTAAAAGGGGCCTTTAAGAAAGTTGGGGAGAGTTTTCTTAGGAGGGCTTATTGCCATAGGAGAAGGGGTTTAAACTAACAGAGGGAGATTCAGGCTGGATGTGAGGGAGGAATTTTCTGCAATGAGGGTGGTAAAACACTGGCACAGGCTGTCCAGAGAGGTGGTGGATGCCCCATCCCTGGAGACATCCAAGGCCAGGCTGGATGTCCTTGTTCATGCAGGGGGTTGGACTAGATGAGCTTTGAAGGTCCCTTCCAACCCAAACTGTTCTATGATTCTATGATCATTTTGTGGCATCTCGTGATGCTGACCTGGCCTGGGGATCCCACCTTTCATGTTTCATTAGACATAAGCAGTGTGTTAACGTGTAATGTGCTAGGGGTTGGTATGGGGCTCAGCTGGACACCTTTTTATATCCTGTTACAGTGCCACACTCAGTCACCTGTGATGCTGGGGATACTTAATGCTGGCGACTCTGGTCTTTGACTTGTGAGCATGGGCAGCAATGATATTCCACAAGGGCAGATCAAAGTGAAGGAGCCTGGATAAGCAATCTGATCTTCACTTGGAGTAGTGGAGCTGACAGCAGTCGTTTCTCTTGGAGCCAACTGGTCTGCATTCAGGTAAATCCAACTGTTTCACACTGTTAGCTGTGCCATCTGCTAACTCCCCCATGGCAGCATACACAGAGAGCTGCTGCAGGGAAGCAACCACTGAAAGGCTCAGCCACTACTTCAATTCTCTTTGTACTTTTAAAGGGTTTTTGCAAAGAGCACAGCTCAGGTGCAGTGTATGAAAGCCGTCTTCAGTCATTTTAAGAAATGAAATGGGTGCTCTCCAAACCGAAAAGGGAAAAAGAGTTCCCTTGCAGGAGTCTAGTTTTAAGATCTTTTTGTAGATCTCATTTAGGTGGATTTATGGGTGAAAGGAATGACACATCATCTCTAGAGGGCCAGGCTGGAGCTGCTTAGGTGGTTCCTTAAGAAAAGCCTTTGCTAGAGGTCAGCACGGAGAGTGGGCGATCTGTCCCCTTGGCTTTCCAGAACAAGACATGGTGCCACTGTGGGCTCAGAGCAGTAGCAGAGGCTGGCCTGGCATGTCATCACTTTGGCACTTCTAAATTGCTTCTGAATATATTGGCAATTTGAGCAGCGCCAGCTGCAGTGGTTTTATTAGATATTTCCTGGAATTTGAAATTAATTTGAAGGCTTAAGTTCCTCAAGTCAGGAAAGTCTCAATTTTCTCTGCCACTTTCATCAAATCAGACAAAAAATCGGATCCAAATGTCTCATGACCCTCCCACCTTGGGTAAACTTAAATGAACTACAACTTATTGTGTAAAAATCTCAGGTGCATTACTTTACTGATGATTTTGGCAAAGACTGGTTTTGGATAGTTTAATCTGAAGTCTCAGCCTGTGTGGACCTCTGAACACCTACAAGTTTGCTTCCATGACTTCAGTAGAGCTCTGCACAGCAGAATAGGTAACAAAAACGGGGAAAAAAATAGTCTCTCATCCTCTGTTGAGCTGAGCAGAAGCAGAACTCCCTGTATACTGTGGTCTCATTGACATCTGTGGGCATTCAGGTGAACTGTGGGATTGATCTCTATTCACTTCAGTGTGGGACTAAGGTTAAGATAGGCACTCTTATAGCTGGTTGTTGCTGCCTCTCATCCCTTGTCACTATGAAAAACAGAATATGAATTCAAGATCAATGTAATATAGGAAGTTGCAGCTTGATTTATGCAAATATATTTGATTTTATGCAAATGTACAACTGACCTTTCTTTGGTCAAAGTAAGTTGGCAGGTACAGGGTTTTGAGCTCAAGAGCAGAAAAAATGAGAGCTGTCTTCATTATGCAGCGGAGATTTCTTCAGAGAACAAATATCTCCAGTTACCTCCAGCAGAGGCTTCATGACAGAACAATTTGCTGTCATTTCTTGAAGAGATCTCCTGAATACTGACAGGGAAAAGCTGGTTGGACTTTTCAATAGAAATTTATTTTCAGCAGAAATCAGATGTTGCAGCTGAAGTAAAGAGTATTTGAAAAGAATCCGTTCCCAAACAGGAGCAGGCAGCAGGGAAAGACAAATCTGAAAAATGTTCACTGATTTGTTTTGAGTTTGAATTTCAGGGAAAAGGCTTTTTTCCGTCAGTTGGTTATTGAGAGTCATCTTCAGAAACGCGCTCACTGCCAGCGTTACTTGTGGTTTTCTTTATAACACTTGCAATCCCCTCTCCCCTCCTCTAAATATTCTATGAAAAACCCCCACTCTGTTTTGTGATTAAGAGCAAGCACGATTGAACTCAGCAGCTGTTGGGAGTTCAAATGAATGTTCAGAAACATAATTCTAGAAGAATCTGATGAATTCTGCTTTCTCAGCAGCAATGAGTATTTTGGAGCTGATCTGCCCCTCTGCTCTGCTGATATTAACTGATCCGGGATTTTATTACGCATTCTCAAAGCGTTACTTCTGTAGTGGCCACGGTTTCTCTGTGAGCCATAGCAGGGTTCAGGCACCTAAAACCCGTACCTAGCTTTGTAAATACACTCTCGCTAAGCACACAATCAGGAAACAAAAGAAAACAACATGACGAAAGAGGAAGGAGAGGAGGCAGCCACATGCCCAGAGCTCTGGAGTATGATCTAGGTAGGGCTAGATCCTAGGAAGTAGAAATACACAAGGTCAGAAAAATAGCATTGTGAAAATGGGAGGCAAAACAGCATTTCAATCGTCTTTTCTGTGTAAATAAAAGGCTGGATGTATCCTCACTGAGGCAGGATTAATCAGGGAATTCTTTGTATTTTGTCTGTTAAAAAGAACTAAGCTGAGCTTTGGCCCAGCAACAGAGAGGTGCAATCAGAGCTGGACTTAGAGCCCTACCAGGATGGGGTCAATCCACCAGTAAGGTCAATTTGGCATGTCAGAGTGAGTCCATCCTCCATCACATCAGTGGGATGCTGGAGCTGGTTGCTCCTAAGCGTATACTTTCCAAGAGATTGGTCAGTGATACAAAGGTTGTCAGAAAGCTGGACTCAGGTTCAAACGACATCTTGGCAATCCGCAGACATGATATATCAGTTATAGTTGTGACCTGGAATGATGATACCAATACACAAATATCATCAGTCCTAAAAATAAAAGGTGATCAAAAACTTGATCATATTGGGCACAGCTGAACTGGTTGGTCACAGGGGACTGGACTCACTGTAGGACTAACCTGGACATCCAGAATAAGAAAACCAGTAATTCTAATATGTGGCACTAGATAGAAACTAGACCCACCGAAGCATATAATTCCTGCTCAGCTGCGTAAGGGATCATTTTAGAACATGAATACTTATCATAGATCAGAGTCTTGGTAACCAGTGACAAAGAGATACCCCTAATAAAAACATAGGTGACTTGGCTATGTGGCTTTCCTTGTGTTTCTGTAGGCTTCAGCAGTTTAAATGAACTTTATAACATACTACAAGGTGCTTTGAATGTGCAGCCCTCAAATCCCACTGCTGGTTCCATCCTGGAGCTGATCCCATGCTGGTGGCAAGGGGCAGCCCTTCCCGCTCTATTTCAAACTCAATGCCATGTGTTTTGCAAAGCTTCAAAGTGCCACTTAACGGGACTTTCATTTTCCTTCCAGCTGAAGAGAAGGCGTTGTTAAACTCCCAGGCTGGCAAGTTGGAGTTTACACAGATGGAACAGTTAGCGCAGACCGCAGAACAAATACCAGCAACCAACCAGTTTCACACTTCTAAAGAAAGAAAGAAAGGAATGGCAGAGGCAGGCCAAAGCAAACAGGCCTTGGAAAACTCGAACCCGCTGGCTGGAATTTTCAGCTGTTACTTTTCTTTTCACATTCAGGCTTTTTTGGATATCTCTCGATTCAGCAAAGCAGAGAGGGGTTTTGCATTCATGTGAAATGATTTAAAGCTCCAGGAGGAGTGCCGTGCTCAGGCCCAGCAACCACAAAACATACATTGTTTGAAATTTTATAAACGTGGTTTTCACTGAAAGCCACATTTTTTATTTTTTATTTTTTTTAAAAGAAGTATGTTTTCTTTCCAGCATATAACATGATGTTGAATTCCCACCTCGTGCCTCGCTGCGGCGGCGGGGTGTGTCACCTCTATGCTTTCTGCTTTTAGACCTGATGACAACTCCTGTGCCCCTGAAAAAGCCCTGACTCCTCTTGGTTTGTGGGGCTGTCATCTGTCTCCACTCCCCTCTGGAGATGCTGCCTGGCTGAGGAAGGCTGCGTTCCCCCCCCCGGGGCTCATCCTCGCTGTCCTGCCATCAATCAGAAAGGTCATTGCTGAGGATCACCACTGGAAACCTCTGCAACACTCTGCACTGCTGCTGCTGGTCCTCAGAGCAAAGGACCAGAGCAGGAATTAATCCTGGTCTCTCCCATGGCAATGGAGGCATAACCTCTGGGCCAACCCCAAAGGATTTTATTTTATTAAGACACAAGGGTCGTGCCTCCCTTCATCCAGCCAACCTTTCACTCTCATCCTCCAACGACAAAGTAATTGCTAAGGAATTAAAAGAGGCATCTCCTGCATCTCCTGCATATACACAGGCAGAGCCACTAGTGAATCCCCACTTGACATCTGAGACCTGCTGGGTAAAATTGTTAGGGGTGGATAGATGGGTTTAGATAAAATTACCCTCTTGTATTCCCAGAGACCCGCATTCAAATGCAAACCTCATTATGAAATTGAAATGCTTCATGCTGTGTAAACTGTGACTTGTACTAACAACACTGAGGCGAGTTCTGCTCCCACTGAAACAGATGTTGATTAGAGTAACTTCAGATTGCTCCGTCAGCTCACTGGTGTCTGCAGGGGCCTTCTCTTACTTTGGATTTACAGTTAGAGAGCTGAAGCAGCATCTTGTTCTGAATTGCTTCATTAAAAGTACCTGTTTCTACCTGGTTTTACTCCTATGTACCAGAGGCTTGTGTTTTCCTCTTTGCTGCATTAGCACTAGCTTCCTACTCCGTCATGCACAGGAATACTATTCGGTACCTCATGTGCTGCTGACATCAGATTTTACTAAATCAATCCAGACTTTGTGCAAAGCTGCACAAACCCATCTTAATTCAATGGATAAACATCACTGTTCATTCCAGCTGAGACATTAAATGATGCTATTCAGGGATGTAAAAATGAGTGGAATTAACTTAGGTGATGAAAGAGGAGGAAGTTTCACAGAGCAAGTTGTATAACAGTACAGTTATTTTAACCAGAACAGTCAAATCTCAAGCAGCAGTGGGCTTTGACCGTAAATAATCAGTGTCCACTCAGCTGATGAGCATGGGGACAAGCTGCAAGTCAGATTATCTCTGTGTTAGGTGTAAACTGAGATAGCAAGTGGGGCCATACCCCTCTAATTCACCCTGGTTTATCCTGCAGGCTCCAGCCAATTGTTTTCCTTGTTACACCCCTCTGTTCTCAGTGTAATTTCCACTTGCTCTGCATGCTCACCAGCACCACAAGTGCCATCTGCCAGGACACTTCCCTCCAGGAGGGCAAGCTGGCTGCAAAGCAGATTGCTCAAGAGGGCCGTGCTATCTGTTGTGGAGGTTTTCAATGCAAGACTGGATGAAGCCCTCAGTAACCGTCCTGAGGTCCTTTTGAACCTGAATGATCCTGTCAGCCAAAGGTGGGCACCTGAGGCAGGTTTTCTGGAACAAATAGCTCTAGGGACTTGCAGGTCGCCACAATTAGTACAGCCTCTCCTACATCCAAGGAAGTGGCGGCACAGACACTGACATCCATGTCCCATCCACCTCCTCCCTGGTAAGATGTTATCTGTTCAGAAATGATATCATCAGTCAATCACAGGGCAATGCCACAGCAGGGTAAATCCTTTCCTGGTGAAACCACTGAAGCACTGGTGCACCATCAGAGACATTGTCATAACTCAATATCGCATATAATGTGGGGTTTTTTCAGCTAATATGGCCGTTTACATAGTTATACCAAACTGGACCCGGTGATTCATGAATTTGCAGTGTTTTTCTTTTATTTCAATGCTGAGTGTGTACAAAGAAGATAGCATCAATGCAAGGGACAGTAAAAAGATTGCAGTCTTCCTCTTTGCTCTGCAGTTCCTGCTTAGGGTGACTAGTCCCTCCCTTTCAAACAACCTTTGCTGACAGAAACCCGTGATGATACATGGCAGGATGCACCAGAGTACCATGGAAGTCAGTGCAACGTGACGCATTTACTGTACTACAACGTACTGTATCTCAGTGCTAATGACGTCTGGGTATTGAAATAACCTCCACAGGGAGCAACGCTGCAACACCTGCTTCTTCTGGATAACGCAGTCTTCATCTCCTTGCTGCAATGGAAAAAAAAAGACCTTCTCAGAGAGGCTGCTGAAGTGGAATGTCACATTAGGGCATGCTTGTTAATGACAAACCATTACAAGGTTGCTAAGTGTTTAAAATGATGCTCCCAAGATCGTAAGTATTGGAATATTTTATGTAGCATTTAATTATGCAAGGTTCAAATTATACTCAGTAACAGGAAAGGCAAGAAAACCTTTAAGTGATGCTTACTAATCATTAATCATGTATTTATTCTATGATAAGATACTGTAATAGTGCTTGGAGCACAGGTCCAGTGGTCAAAACATCTTTGATATTGCATTGAGCTAATGAGGCTTGAGGGTCAAATTCTGCTCTCAGTTAAATCAGCAACATCTACATTTGTGCTGGTTCAATTGAAAAACAGTCCTAAAAGCCACTTCTCAGGAGTGCACCAGTTCCAAGAATGAGCAAAAGTCCTTG
The DNA here is from genome assembly GCA_002631895.1 of Agapornis roseicollis. Lineage (NCBI taxonomy): Eukaryota > Metazoa > Chordata > Aves > Psittaciformes > Psittacidae > Agapornis > Agapornis roseicollis. The sequence goes on from NDXB01003975.1 coordinate 54,565, forward strand.
CCCTAGGTAGAATCATCTACTTTTCAGCAAGTATCTATGACTTGAAGTGAGATTACTGTGTCCAGCAAAGCAAGCCAGCAGCCTCAAAACACATAGGAGGGAAATTCAGATATCCTTTTCCGTGGGCTTTGCATTCCTTTGGGGGTTTTTACTTCTGTTACCCCTCAACAAGGCTAAATGTAAATAGGGACACTGCTGGGAACTTTGGAGTGTGATCCCTGGAGTTAATATTCCTTCTCAATTATTGCAGTGGGAATTTCTAACAAGTTAACACAGCAATTTGTGAGATCACCTTCTGGTTTCTTACACGTGTTGCTAAGAAGCAAAATGAGTTAATACCCAACTGAGATGAACACAAGACATAGTTATTTTTACCTTTCTTCAGGCTCTCTTTGAACTCAGGCAGGCACAGATTATGTCATTCACAGCCAAGCACTCTTCCAAAATTTCCTTCCCACAGAAGGAATACTTGATCGTCTACCTACTAGAAGACATATAAAATTATTTTTAATGAAGATTCAGATTCTGGAGGAAGAGAGAGCATTTGGGGGCAGCACTGATACACAAATATGCTCTACGCTGTCCTAATTCAAGTCATGGTCGTAATCAATATGAGACACTGTCAGGAGGATTTTCTGCTGCAAAAAGTTGAATGTGTGCAGCAATTCGTGCATCTTCTTTGTATCACAGTCAATACTAGGATTTGTGGACAAATGGTCAGTGGCCAAAGGGTCAGTGTTAATGCAGTCAGTAAGTAATATCTGATAGCCATTTACTTCTGTGATGATATTCCCTGTATCCATAAAGATTCTATGACTTACTTTGTTTAAAAAAATCTACACAGAATGTAGTCCTAATACAGTGGGCACATTGCTGGAAAAATAGAATTGAAATACCTCCTCAGCCCAGAACTTTTTCTTCAGTGTCTCTTCTATGTATTAATTTCATCATTTTCCTAAATAGAGTATTTTTTTGCTCTCCATTTAAGATCACCTAATAAAATACGACTATTCCTTTAGTCTTCTGAAGTATACAAAGTATTACTTTTAAGTCTTTTCTTTTTTTCTCAGATGTAACAAATGCCTTGAGAAATGTCCCTGTGGTTGTCAGAATTGATGTGGAAAGTCACAAATGCAATTTTTTTCTGTATGGATTAAGGCCATTGTTAAATGTTCAGCCTGGAGAAGAGAAGGCTGCGTGGAGACCTCACAGCAGCTTCCAGTATCTGAAGGGGGCCTATAAGAATGCTGGGGAGGGGCTATTCATTAGGGACTGTAGTGTCAGGACAAGGGGTAACGGGTTCAAACTGAAACAGGAGAGGTTTAGATTGGATATAAGGAAGAAATTCTTTGCTGTGAGGGTGCTGAGGCACTGGAATGGGTTGGCCAGGGAGGTTGTGAGTGCTCCATCAGTGCCTGGCAGTGTTCAAGGCCAGGTTGGATGAAGCCTTGGGTGCCATGGTTTAGTGTGAGGTGTCCCTGCTTATGGCAGGGGGGTTGGAACTGGATGATCTTAAGGTCCTTTCCAACACGAACTAGTCTATGATTCTATGATTCTAACTTGTAGAGGAAATGATCCTTATTTGCAGAACAGGAAAAGTTTGCTCGTAAGTGCATACACTTAATTCCTATTAATTTTACCAGAGGGTAAGTGGAAGTGTTCATACGGCTTACGTGTGTCTTTTCAATTTCAATTGCTGGTCGGGTTTCTGTTCCCACTGATAGCAAAGTACATTGTATTTGCAGAGTGGGCATTCACCCTCGTGGGCCATGCACACCAGAGTGTGCACACTCTTAGTTTTATTCAAACACAGGATGGAGGTGAATTCAGCCATTTATTCAGAGATTCCCATGAGAGGCTTCTGTGGAAGTCTAGCTCTGGCAAACTATAGTTTGCAGTTTGGTATTGTGTCCCCAGACAAAGAACCTGTAGAGAGGAAGGTTACTAGAAGACTGGTTCTAGCTGCAAAGAGCCTTTCACAGTTTCTCTACAGTTATGCAGCTAGTCTGCAACTTGAGTTGAATTTGAATCTGGTATGCAATCTGTATCCCAGCTAGCTACAGAACCAACCCAGGAGAAGCTTTGTCTGGGTGAAGATCCAAAGAAGTACCCCATATGTAACCATTCTATAGGGAATATAAAATCATAGAATAGTTCGTGTTGGAAAGGACCTTAAGATCATCCAGTTCCAACCCCCCTGCCATAAGCAGGGACACATCACACTAAACCATGGCACCCAAGGCTTCATCCAGCCTGGCCTTGAACACTGCCAGGGATGGAGCACTCACAGCCTCCCTGGCCAACCCATTCCAGTGCCTCAGCACCCTCACAGGAAAGAATTTCTTCACTCCAAACCACCACTTAGGGAGCTTCCAGAGCCTAAGGGGGCTACAGGAAACCTGGAGAGGGGCTTGGGACCAGGGCCTGTAGGGAGAGGACAAGGAGGAATGGCTTTAACCTGCCAGAGGGGAGACTGAGATGAGCTCTTAGGAAGAACATTTGGCAGGCTGAGAACATTGGAGCTGTTCAGCCTGGAGAAAAGAAGCTGCATGGAGACCTCAGAGCAGCTTCTAGTGTCTGAGTGGGACCTACAAGGAGGCTGGAGATCTTCATCAAGGACTGCAGTGATAGTAAGAGGAGTAATGGCTTCCAACTTAAACTGGGGAGATTTGGGTTGGATATAAGGAAGAAGTTCTTTACTGTGAGGGTGCTGAGGCACTGGCACAGGGTGCCCAGAGGCTGCCCCATCCCTGGCAGTGCTCAAGGCCAGATTGGACACAGGGGCTTGGAACAAGCTGCTCCAGTGGAAGGGGTCCCTGCCTGTGGCAGGGGTTGGAGCTGGAGGAGCTTTAAGGTCCCTTCCAACACAAACCAGGCTGAGATTCCATGTCCATGGGCCACAGGGACCATGGAGGTCTGCCTGTTGTTAAACAGCTGCCACGTTTCATCCAAAGTGGCTGCATTTTAGTGGTGGCTGAAGTGCTTCCCCCATCTACATTGGAAAGCTCATTGGGATAATTTTGGAGGACAGATATTATTACTATATTTAATTTTTGAAACTCCACTGGAAAAGTTAAGCACTTAGAGAAATCCCTACACTTACTGCATTCAGCTTTTTCCCTTGTAAGAAATGACTGGAGAGTTTGTGCTTTTAATTATTATCATTCTCCCTTGAAATTATAGGTAAAGCACTCAGTGACATTCGAAACATGAATTACTGGCCTGCAGCCTTGTGCTACTGTTTCTCTATCTCCCTGCCAGGGCTGCAAATCAATTTTCTGCATTTCTTTCAGATATTTTGAAGAAAATTGTGGAAAATAGCTGTTGGCACATGGCATTTTTCCACAATGGTTAGAACTATTGAATGGGGCTGTAATAGGCTGCTTTGGAGAAGCCAGCCCCATTAAAATGCCAACCTCAGAAGGATCAGAACACTCTCTCAATCTGAATTTCATAATTTTTCCACAGGAAAAGCAACAGAATTTTCCCTGGTTTTGCTGCAGTCCTGAAGCTTTGTGGAAAAAAAAAAAAAGGAAAAAAGGAAAAACCTGTCCCTGGTTTTAATTTCTTTTTGTTTCTTCTCTTCTATTTTTCTTTTGTTTGGTTTTGTGTTTCATTGGTTTGGGGGTTTTTTCCCTCTTCTGTTTTGCTTTACTTAAGTTCCAGCCACGCTGCCCTCTGATCTCGGGTGATTTCTGGAGGATCTGATTTAGGGCTTTTTCCTTTACTCTGGTATTGTCCAGATTGTTCTACTACAAAGTGACCTGGAAATTCACCTGTTTACAGTGATGATTATTCAGCCAGTAAAATGCTTTTGCCTCAAAACTGTCTCTGGCATGATTTCAGGTGCTACTGGTCATACAGAGACATCAATTTCTGACTGGAAGCATCTTTACATTTACCCAGGCTACGCTGGGATTTAAACTCAGGGGGCAGTGGCCAACACTGAGGAAGCTTATACTTTCAAGTTTGATTGATTTCTTTGGATTTAGAGTCAAAGCCCTCTAAGACCATTAAGACAAAAAGCCAAGAGATGACAGAAGCCCTTCAGTCTGTAAAGCAGACTTTCAGCATTTGCAGTGAATCATAGAATCCCAGGCTGGTTTGGTTTGGAAATGATGTTAAAGCTCCTCCAGTTCCAGTCTCCTGCCACAGGCAGGGATAACTCGCACTAGATCATGTCACCCAAGGCCCTGTGTCCAACCTGGCCTTGAGCACTGCCAGGGATGGGGCAGCCACAGCTTCTCTGGGCCATCACCCTGTGCCAGCGCCTCAGCACCATGACAGGGAAGAGCTTCTCCCTAAGACCTACCCTGAACATCCCCATCATCCCTTGTGCTATCACTGTAGTCCCTGATGAAGGTTGCACAAGAACTGAGAACCAGAACAAGAACAGCAAATTCCTGAATTTCCAAGGGAGAATTCTTGCAGAAGTTTCACTGATCTCATTGGCCAGGTCAGACTGTAAAGCTGTTTCTGATAGCGTTATGAACCCACTTACAGAGAAGTTGTTTAGCTCAATATGGAAGAAGCTTAAAGAAACAAGGTCACATCTCAGCTGCTTCTTCCTAAAAACTGGTTCTTCCAAAACCCCTGGAGAGAGCTCCTGGGGTTTTGATTATATGTTTCATTGCATGGTGGTGATGTAATGCTGTACATGATAAAGCAAGGGAATCAAGCTGGGGCTGAGAGTGGTGAAAGTTTGCTGCTTTAATCCAGGTCCGGAGACCTCAGATACATCTACCCATAATTTCAGGAGTAAGTGTTTGGGGTTGGAATATGTTGCTGCTGTCTGCTCTGATGCCTGTTTTACTAGGGCAGAAAGAACTGCTGCGATACCACTGGAAAAGAATCATTTCAAAAGGGAAAGCTGAGCTAACCTATGGGTGTTTCAGCTAGTGCAGACTAATGCATTGCTATCTTCATTAACAGAAAGAATGCCAAAGAGGCTAAATGAGTCAGAACAGGCAGAGACACAATCCTTTAATGAGTTGAACAGGAGCTGGTTTGTAACGTGAGGTTATTGATAATCCCAGGGTTTATATAACAGCGTGATTCTAGGTCAGGGAGCAAAAACCATATACTCCCATAGACACACACTGGCTTGTGCACTGTAAGATGACACACTCTTCTGAACAGATGCCTGCAGCCCAGGTTGAGCACATGCACTCTGGAAAGATGGCTTTTTGTCAGTGAGGTAAGTCCTCCTGCTTGGTTTTTCACCTCAATGTGTAGGACAGATGTTGATTTTCTTCAGTGAACAGTTCTGCAAATGATCACCTGGGCTCCCATGGCACTGTATCAGCTTAATTCATCCCAAGAAACTCTATAGTTAGAGATTGGGGTTTTTTAGAAACACTACAAACATCTTTTCTTTAGCTTCAGGAACAGCCTCCTATTTTGATGAGTTCCCACATGTGTATTGGAGGGTCTGGTGTCAAGGAGCTGGATCTGGAAGTGGAGGAACCACTCAGGATGCTCATAGGGTGGTATTGCTAAAGAAGGTGGTTTACTTTCCCATCAAGGTACTACTGAGGTACAAAATGGTTCTATCATCACAAAAAAAAAGCTTTTTAATAGTAGAACTAATTTCCTGTTTTGCTTAGTAACCTGTTTAATAACTGTATAAAACCACTGAAGGGCAATTACATGACTTGAGCCATGCCAGGATGCCAGTGCTAAGGTGATGCTGGCTGTGGGTCCGGATGTTCGCCTGGCGTTGCCATCCTAACCAGTCATTTTGCAGGAAGCAGTTTCTACAAGCTCTCATGACTGTGCAGGTTGTCAGTGCTGCCCGTGGCACACCTGCCAGTACTGTCTGATCTGATCTTTATGGTGCCATAAAAGTCAATTTATGATATTAAAGAAGATTTGACCCGTTCTGAGTTCAGTAGTCAATCGTGGCTTAAGCAGCCTACCTTAAATTCCCTCCCACAGCATTCCCTGAGAATCCTTAAATTCCCAGGCTTAATTTTCCTGTGGAGTTCACATGGGCAAGCCTATTATTGAATAAAACAAAGGAAACTAAAAGACCATCTGGAAGAATGTCAAGAGTGACAGCTCCTGAGTCTATGGCACTTTTACTGTGTGTGTATGCAGGTGAAGGCATTTTCATCCTCCGAATTGTCTGGCTTTTTTCTTTTTCTTTTTGATTTCTAATGTGTACTTATGCAGAGTGGGGTTTTTTCTCAGCAAGAAAACCCTCCAGATAAAGAGGAAGATGTTAACAGGAGTCTGCTTAACACTAAGTCTCAGACCTCTTGCTTTCTCATTACAGACAGCATTCGGTGACTGCCATTAAAGGACTGATGCTGGAGGAGACTTCCCACATTTTCAGAGTTGCTGCTCTTGAAGCCTGGTAGCAGCTTTGTGGAAATAGGCCTTTCAGTCACTGTCATTCACATTTAAGAAAGCCACAGCTGAAAAGCAGACACTGTGAATATCAAAGGCAAGAAGTAAATTCTGGCTTCTGTCATTACCGCTCACAGGGGACACAAAGTGGAGCAGAGGAAGAAAAACATTTAACAAGTACAGATGACCCCTAGAGGGGTTTGGAAAGGGCCAATAGTGATGTCTGAGCACGCTGCAGGCATTAAACTGCTTCAAGAGCAAGCACAAGTGTTTGCATGCATGGGGTGTCAGTAGCTGAACCGCGGTGCCAACTTCAGCGTGCATGAGCAGAGCCAGGGAGCTGAAGTGCAGCACCAAGAGGAGCTCTGCAGCAACCCCTGTGAGGGAGGTTTGCAGCTCCTCCGCTGTGTTGGTAATGTGCTCCCTGCAGGATGCTGTGCTGTCTCATTGCTCTTTCAAAAGACAGCCTCAGTGCAGGTGTGAAAGAGGGGCAGGGTGCTGCAGCAGGAGCATTCTGACCGCTTCCCTCATACTCCTAAGCAGTGGTGGTGGTGCTGTGAAGTGGTTCCTAGAAAGCGCAGGACTGAGCCAAAAACACAGCTGAACTGGTGTCCCGTTGCATTGGCAAGCACAGTGACTGCATGTCATCGAACTCCCAGCACTCACAGCACTGGAAATAGCAGGAATTTTCCCTTCTTGAACAAAATGATATATTCCTCCCTCAGCTACGGAAAAGAAACAATGGGAAAAGAAGATCAGGTTTGCCAAGAGCAGTGCATCCCTTTCAACTCAGTGTTCTCCCTGACATGTAAGAATTGCATAATAATTACAGAAAGGAACTAGCAAACCCTTCACAATTTGGAAATAAAGTCAAAATATTTCCGACAAAACGTTTTTCCACCAGAAAGAACCAAACCTCTGTTTTGCTGAAAACAGAAATGAATCAATGGCACTTATTTTAGACAGATTACTCGGGTTAAGGCAGCAAGGAAAACGCCAGGAGATGTCTATATCGAACTCCAGAGGTCAGGAGTTCTTCTACCTTTTCCCAGTAATTTGGACAGGGTATCTGAGTTCATTTCTAAGCTCCATGAACAGTTCTGGCATGGTGAGGGTCAGAAACAGACTTCTGAACACCGGGAAAAAAATGACAAGTGGAGATGAAACTGCGTAAGGCCCCAAAGGCACTTTCCATGGAGTCCTGAAAACAGCCCCGCCACTCCAATGTGGATTTCCCTATTCCCTCCACTGCCTGAATGCACTCCTCCTGTATTTACTGTGCCTCATTTAGTTGTACAAAAGTGAGTGGGTGAAATAGTTTAGATGAAAGAGAGTTTGTGGCAAGAGATCAAGAAAATAATTACTGCTGTGATCCACTGCTGGAGCTGAAAAATCTCAGTTAAGGGGGAGGATGAGCAGGAAAGGCTGTTGGGAGAATGGAAAGAGATGGATATGTATGCGTACACAAACACTCGTACACTCCTGCTCCTTGCGTTTTCAAGGAATACTCTTGAAATTAGTCCAAGAAGTCCTTTGGGTAGAGTCCCCTCCCCTCCCTGGAGTGAGTTTGGTTTCTCAGAAACGTTACAAATTGTCTCAGGTCTTGCTCTGCACGAAGGTTTTACAGCATCTTTCAGGACGATCATTTACATTTCAGCAGGGAGTAGAGTGAGTCAACTTAATAGAAATCTGTGAAACCTCACATCTGCAACTATCTTCTCTCTTTAAAGCAACAGTCTTGAACAGAAAACCAAGCAACCTTTTTCACTGAGGATGCCCTATGGAGCTGGTGTAGTAAGGGAGAAGCTTCTCTTGCCTGAGATGGTTCCTTGCCTCTTTCCTGGGGCAGCTGGTGACCATGACTTCTCCTAAAAGCAAATACACTGTTGGGGTGATAGCTGCTGACAGCAGTTGTTGCCTTGTAAGCATTTAATGCTACAAGATCTGATGGGGACATGGGGGTGTGGGGCATGCCAAGGGTGCTTCTGTCAGGTGGGAGGTTGATAGGGATGGAAAGCTACACATGTGAAGAGTTTCACACCCCAACTCAGTAAAAAAGTGAGATGGAGGTGCTATAGATGAGGCATACATGTAGGGATCTTGTTTAGCGTTAGTCAGTTCACCCTGCATGGATGGTTGTGAAGCAGGGTATAGAACTGCCTGACATAAAGTAAGTTATATTTAAACTGTTGGTTTGCCCATTAATGCAATGGCATATAAATCTGTCACTCACACAGGTTTGCTTAGCCTTCTTGGCTGAGAACAGCCTCTCGTTTTGCAGCAGAGATCATATGTGCCCTTAAACTCTGCTTTTGTAACACTGCACACTGCAGATGTGCGCGTGTAAACTGGGGAACTACAGTTCTTGTTCCTCTGCTTCCACTTGGCAAATAAATACCCATTTCACTTGCTGTGTAGTGACACCTTCTGTGTGTTCCCAGTGCTGGTGAGGACCAGGCAGCCCAGCCATTCCCAGCTTTAGGCACAAAGCACAACAGTGGCAGGGAGCACGGGTGGCTTGCTGGGTGATGAGAAGCAGTGTGTTTGCCCCATCATTTACCCACATAAAACAGATGGAGAGGACTCTTTATGCAGATAGATAACTGCACATTTTCTCCCTGCACAGAGAACCCAATCTTCCTGGGTATCAAAAGAGTGATACTATGGAGCGTGATCATCACCATCACCACCTGCTGGTTGTGCAAGCACGGAGTGCCAGTCCTGCTAAAGAGCCTCAAGGAAGCATACCGATGATAAATAAATAAATACACAGATAACAATCCATGGAAAGCTCTCAGAACTCTACAAGACAAAAGCTTAATCCAAATCCTTGAAAGACTGTGTGTGCTTATGTGTTCCCCAGTGCTAGTGGCGTACTATTGCTACACTACTGTGGCCTTAAATGCATCTATGTAAAACATACAGGTTTAGGACAACCATGGGGAATTGGTACCTGGCAAAATGGGACATTACAAAAGCTGTAACTCATGTTATGAAGTCACGTATCTCATGCAACTCATGTTCTGTTATGTGCATGCAACTCATGGATGGGGCTTTGAGCACCTGGTCCTAGTGGAAGGTGTCCCTGTCTGTGACAGGGGTTGGAGCTGGGTGAGCTTTTGGGTTCCTTTCAAAACAGTCTAGGATTCTATGTCACTCGCATTTCTTCCTGGTGGAAGTTTGTCTCAGTGCTTGCCTTGTATTCGTTACTTCTGTGTCATTAAAGGCTTCACTTCATAGCCACAGCAGAAAGTGGCAGAGACAGTAGAGAACATGGTGTTGCAAGCTCCTTCAGCAGGATCAGGAGGGTGTTTTTTTTTCTTCTGGGAACCTTCTGCCTGTACAAGAACATTGCATCTGGAGAGGCTGTGGTGATATGCATGTGGGTGGTTCAAGGTGTGGAACGATGTCACCGTGCCAGTTAGAACATGCTGATCATGATGTCATATCAAAGAACACCGCTTGCAAAATGACTGTCAGATGAACCCTGTGCAAGGGAACATAATGGCTTGTATTCATGTGTATCATTTGAATATCCATGCGGCAGCCTGCATTCCTGTACCTGTCTGCAAAGGGGGAGGGAGCGGACCCTCACATGATGATACAGTCTCATTCCAGGACAACCCATGTGGAGTTAAAAAGTGTCTTTTAGCCTCTGCATAAACTCAGTGCTAACCTTGAGGCTGGCAACGAGGATCTCCAGTGCTAACTGTGTCTGTGCTGGGTTCAACACCATACAGCTGGCCTCAGGAGCACAGCAGATAGGAACAACTCCTGCAAGTCTAGCTCCAGTTCATAGCAGTACACTCTATTATGAATACCACAAGAAAAAGAATCCCAGACTGGTCTGGGTTGGAGTGAATGGCTTTTCTTGGTCACTTCGAGCAGATCCTTCAGGACCAGGCCAAGGATCCAGGGAGGTTTTCAAATCCCACACTGCTTTAGAGACATGGTATAAAGTCTCATCCTTAATTTCCCATCGATCTATTCTGGCTGACTGCAGCTGAGGATCTGGCACTGTTAACTTTTATTCAGAAAGGAACCATGCAGTATATATGGGGAGAGGTAACAATCAGTAAACCATCACATCATTCCAATTGTCTGAATAAGTCTAAACCTGTGATGCTGACCAATTTTATTTCACATTCACATCTGTTATAGTTTGAACCCAGCCAGGCAGCACGTTCACCCACTCAACCCCTCCTTCCTGGCCACTCCCAGTTACCTCCTGGGCATGACGTGCTATGGTATGGAATACCCCTTTGGTCAGTTTGGGTTCTGTCCCTCCTTTCTCCCGGCCCCCCTTCTCCCCGGCAGAGCATGAGGCTCACAAAGTCCTTGGTCAGGGCAAACATCGCTCAGCAACAACTAAAAACATCGGCCTTATCAGCCTTGTTCCCAGGCTAAGTCAAAACACCANACTGCAGCTGAGGATCTGGCACTGTTAACTTTTATTCAGAAAGGAACCATGCAGTATATATGGGGAGAGGTAACAATCAGTAAACCATCACATCATTCCAATTGTCTGAATAAGTCTAAACCTGTGATGCTGACCAATTTTATTTCACATTCACATCCATGGGAATCAGGAATTCCTTGTACCTCTCAGCACTTCACAGTGTCAGGACATTCTAACATCAGAACAGCTTTCCAGAAGCAGATGTACTGTGCCACATATTTCCAATTACAGAAGAGGATTAAAAATCTGGGTCTGGGATATGAATCATGGAGTCCAAAGTAGGTCCAGGACTGAAAATTCTCTGACTCTTGGGAGCATTTTGGCTTGATCTCACGAGGCCTGAAATTCCACTACTTTACCCACATGTGCAAATAAGCACTGCAATAGTTTCAGTCACTGCTAATGCAGCTAATATTTGAATAAAATGGTTCATTCATTTTAAAGACCTAAATCAACACTTAATCCATATATTTTAAAAACAAAGCAGCAAAAGGACATCTTACATAGCATGAAATCTGGTTTGGGGAGCTCTCTGCTACAGTGGTTTCTGAAGTCACCAGCATGCTTTGGCTGAATTATCCCTGTATAGATCACCCAAGCACCTCTTGTGTTCTCTCTGCCTTCTGTGCAGGCAGCTCTGCCTCCTGCCCGCTGCAGCAGGGCACAAAGTGGGCCTGTGCACACCAACACTGATGGCATGGCTGGGAGGGCACTCACACCAGGGTGAAATAACCATGGAAATACGAATGATGCTTTAAACCCCCAAACCCCTAAATCATATGCTTTCACTATGTGAATATATCATCTCTATAGTGCATGTGTGGTGGGGTAGTGTGAAATCAGCAGGCTCAGAGCAGTTCTAACGAAGGTTCATTTGAGGTAAAGCAGTAAGCTAAAGGCCACATGTTGCTTTTATTGCAGTTTTCCCTCTTGCTTGCCATTCCGAGCCAACGGTTCCCTCTGAGCCCTTCGTGCCTACAGACACGCACTGGCTGCACAGACACACAACAGGCATGTGAGGCTTCCCTGCTAAACGCATTTAATATGCTGTCTGTGCTGGCATGCTCCTGTCTTGCTTCATAAAACCTGTTGAAAGCCAGTCAATTCATTAATCTTTTGCCAAGAGACGTTAAATGCCAAACAGGGAAAGACGATAATGACTTGACAGTTCATAAGAAAGGGTCTGATCCTGCAAGATGCTGAGGGTTGGAGCCAGTGGGAAAAGGAGGGTGCTTGGCACGCTGCAGGACTGATTCCTTACACATATGCTGCTCTCTTTCTGCCCTGGTTTGGTACACAGCTTCCAGCACATAGCCAAGAAGGTGTGAGGGTATGCTGAGGCCATGACCATGACTGTTCTATGATTCTGTGATTCTATGATGCTGTCCTCTGAGGAGGTCCCTGACACATCCCTCAACAGAGTCTGCATCGGAGGGTTAGCAGGACTGATGCTCCAAAGCACATAGAGGAGACATAGGGACAGCTCAGTCAGCTACCAACACAAAGCTGTCTCTTCTCTGCTCCCATGGCTAACTGGCAGATAAAGCCCTGGTGGTGGAAATTGCAAACCATTTGCAATTCACCTGCATTATCTGTTCCAGCTTTATCCTGCACAATCACCAGTGCTGGTGCTCAGGGGCTGGCAAGCAGTGAGTGGTCCAGCTCTACAGCTTCAATGCCTCTTCCATGTCTCCGAGCCGACCCTGCACTGGGAAGGGAGGAGGAAGCAATACCGCCAGCCTCAGGCGATGGGGCAGCGTGAGTCAGGCTGCAAAAAGGCAGTGAGTTTCACTGAAAGCCTGTGGGTTTAGAGAAGAATAATTGTTGAAGCCTTTGTTTGAATATTAGATCCCAAGATTTTAAGGCTCAGATTTTTGAGCCTTTTTCAGTGCCATGCTGGAAGTTATAAATGTTTGAAGAAACAGGGAGAAGAAGAGTTCTTCACACAACTGCAGCACAGACTCAAGGTGCTGGAGCTTTACTAATGAAACTGCAGTTATCACAGGCCTTGCATTAAGTTAATTGGAGTGGGTATTGCTGAGGTCAACCACAGTTTCCAAAAGGTCCCACTAGTTCCAGGGCAGTTAGTGATGCTGAAGGGATGCACTAAACATCAAGTACACTCAGCTTCCTTGGTGTAGAAGAGAAGTGGATCAATACTGAATTAGGGGTGGATAAACTGCATTTAACTACATTTAACAGTACTACTGATAGCACTTAAACTTATTAGGTATCAATTATCCCTTAGTTTCACAGCAGCTCTTCTCTGTCTCATATCTGCCGCATTTGATAGCTCCAGCCAGAGTCTGCAGCAGAGCTGGGGGTGTTCTGTCCCTCAGCTGATGAAATCAGTCTCATTTTGCAGAAACTTTTTTCCTGAGTCATTCATCAGCCCTAAATCCCCCAAATGAAGCCAAGCTGGTGTGTATCATCTGTTCTGATTTGAAGTGCCCTTCCCAGCTTGGTGCTTCAGCATCCTTTCCCATCTGAAGATAGAAGGAAAAGCTTCATAGAAAAACTGGCGTGGTGGTTTCCAGTTACTGTGTGTTACTGACAGGCTTCATGATGAAATTGCAGTTTTCTACAGTGAGTGCTACGAACAGAGGTCCTGCACACTTCTGCAAAACAATTCCTTTGAACTCCCATGGTGCACATGGCCCATACTTCTTGTTCTGTGAAGACTGCCAGTCTCTTCCCTGCACACGAGGTTGGTCTTTGCTGGGAACTAATTGGTTTACATTGGATGCACTTTCCTCACTGAAGGCAGTTCCGGTTTAGGCAGCAAACACCCTCCACTCTGTGCATTTATCAATTACATAGGTTAGCAGCAGAGCCTTGCATTGCTGCTTATGGCTTTCCATACAGCAGATAATTTCTGATGGCAGGAGAGGGTAACGCCAATTTTAAAGATTACCTTAATACTAATGGAGTCACCATTTCCCAGCACTACATTTTTGGTGGAAAGGGCATGGGTGATGGCATTGCTGAAGCTTGTGGCCCATCCTGATTCTCTGCAGCTCTCTGTATCACATGAGAGGCAGGAATGGCTGTCTAGAGCAACCTATCCTTATTACACTTCTAATCCATCTAAACCCTAATGAAGTAAAACCTAATAGTGGACAGCAACAGCCACCTCTTGGCTGTGTGTAACACAAGCAACACTGCAAGCAGCTCTGTGGCTCAAGTTGCAGTAATTGCTCTGTGCAGATGTGTTATGGTGCAGAGCAGCCCAGCCTCTCCTCCCTGAACAAGCAAACCTGCCCTCGATGGGTGGCTGCAGCCTCCCCAAGCAGGCTCAGAGAGAGCTGGAGGGTGCCTATAACTTCTAAAGGGTTTGTGATCTTCATTGCTTGGGTACATGAAAGTCTTTCCAAAGGCTGTGGAAAAGCAGCTTGAACACCTTAGTAAAGGATGGGGAGAAGATGGAGGGCATCATCATCTGGCCTTGCTTGCTCCCATAGGTAGAAGCAGGAAGAAGTTCACCACTCGGGCACCTAAAGATCACAGTTGTTCTCATAAATTATTTGTTTCTCAGTAGATATATCAGGAGGCAGGGACTGGGGAGCATTCAAATCACTCAGCAGACCATCTTCAGGCACTGGAATGGGTTGGCCAGGGAAGATGTGAATACTCCATCCCTGGCAGTGTTCAAGGCCAGGTTGGACGAAGCCTTGGGTGGCACAGTTTAGTGTGAGGTGTCCCTGCTTATGGCAGGGGGGTTGGAACTGGATGGTCTTAAGGTCCTTTCCAGCCCTAACTGTTCTATGATTCTTGATTTGAACTCAAAGGGCCCATTTGTGCTCCAAAGGATGCTCTGAGAGGCCAGATCTCTTTTGCTTGCTTCCCTGCTGGTGTCAGTGCTCAGGGGCAGAAGAGAGGCTTTGCCCCAGGAGACAGGCAGAGCTGCTGGAGCCCAGCACTAACAAAGGCAGAAATACTCTGGTCCTAGAGGAGAGAGAGAAAATTGTTTTGCTGGTCTTTCAATCTTGCACCCGAGCTGTGCTGGGGTCTGCCTCTGTCACCCCCAGGGCACACCAGACCTTCAGAACAGGCTTTGGGCAAGCCAGCATTAAGCCTCGCATCAAGCACTTTCCCGCAGGCAAATACATTGAGGCAACAGGGCAGGAGGACTCCCCTGTCCAGAGCCGCACCGAGGCACTGCCCGTGGCTTTCACTCCCCATCATTTGGGAACATCTCCTTGGCTGGCAAGCGGGACGTGGGGAGGGCGGCTGTGGGGGATGCGCTGGGCTGCTGCCAGGAGGGATGTAAGGCCACGGAGCAGCCTGGGTTTCCTGGATACACCCTGTCTTGCAGCTATCTGCAGCTCCGCAGTGTTTGGATCAGCCTGTCCCGCAGTGCTGCGAGCGCAGAGCCTCGGCCTGGCCTCTTTCTGGCAGACTTGTTTATCTGGGTGTTACATTGCCCGAGGCCAAGGCTTAGTTTCTGTTGTACTTGTGCCAGGGTACACAACCCTGGCAGCTTTCGGCACATGGGAGGAGTGTGTTTTATCCCGGAGTCTCCCTCGGGAACTGATAACTGCTTAACAGAAGATCAGGGAGCGGATGGAGCGACCGGAGGGGTCCCAGAGAGGGGGACCTGCACACCCCGGGAGCTGGAAGGGAAGGCTGGACAGGCAGTACATGAATAATAAACTGAGGTGCTTTACATTTTTATTTCTGTGATTTGGTGGCGGCGGTGGTGGTTAGCTCCAGACTGGGATTAATGAATCCCCTGCAGCTATCCTGCTTTGACTAGATCTGGCAAAGATTATACTGGAGAGAAAGGGAGCGGGGGGATGGAGGAAGAAACAGCAGCACTTATCAGCGTGTTTATACAGATAGGAGCTAAAAGGTGTAACGTGATGAGACATCTTTCATTTCAGACAATGCAAGCCCTGCACAGTCCCTCTGGGTCTCTTAAAACAGAGGCTCTTTGGAGCCTCCCAAAAGTACATAGCGCTATGGAAAGTGTTAGGAGCTAATTATGCAGCAGGCTGAAGGAGCCAAGGGACTGGGCTGAAACCGAGAGTGAGTTCTGCACCCAAAGCAGGTCTGGAAAGCACAACTTTGCACAGAGGACGTACGGACCCAGATTTCCCTTCTTGCCATGCAGTGTGCATCCACATCCACAGTGCAATACAGGTGCTTTTAAGCTTGGGCAGCTCATAAGGACACAGGTCTCAAATGCAACTGGCAGATCAACTGTGACGGGAACGTTTGCAGAACTTTATGTGGAAAAATATGAGCTGTTTCATAAAGAACCCCCGGCACTGAAGTGAACCTCCCTGCCTAGGCTGACGGGGATCCAGGGAATTTGCAGGGCACTGTTGGTTGCATGGTGCAATTCTTGAACACGTCCAAAGCAGCAAGGCAGAGGTGAAAACTGGGAGACTAATATTTCTAACGTTCAGTGGCGGGGGTGGCAGTGAGGCACGGGAGAAATTTAGGGAGATCCAGAGACTTCTCTGCACCCGGTTCACATCTGTTCACCATTCACTGCTACCTGCCAAACAATTAAAAACAACAACCTGTTTTATTAGCTGTCACATCCCATAAAATATTCCAGAGCCCTTCATCAGCAGCTGACACCCTGTCAATAAGAGCTCTCTGGCTTAAAAAATGTGCACAGTGTTATTTCAGTGTCTGGCTCTCCGAGGTTTATCTCCAGTGCCCATCACAGGGGTATTCAAGCACTAAATGCAAGGTTAACAACTTCACAATTAAGGATGTGAAAGATATATAGACACTGTTCTTCATTCCATCCTGAGTTTGAGAAATGCAGGTCTTGCAGGCTAAATTGGTCCACGCCTGGTTCTCCAGGGAGCTGTGCATGGGCTGAGCTTTGGGTGGGCAAGTGCCTGGCCTTGACTTCAATAGCAGATAATCAAACAAGCTTAGAAGGGCACCTGTCCCTGCTGAGAACTGGGGAAATGGAGTGGTGTGGTGTGGTGGAATGCTTTTCCTTAACTTTTGTAGTCTAAGAAAAGAGAAGAAGGGGGAAGTTATGTGACTGCACAGAAGCCAGTGGTCAGAGGCCCAGCTCTGTATTTAGGAGCATAAAGCTAACCAAAATTAGTGGGCACAGGCATTGATGGATCTCTGTGGATCTCTGTGCCTAGGCAGAGATAATTTCTGCATCATAAGTACAACATCTGGCTCTGCTCAACCCTGTAACACTTTGTGGATCTAATCACACGCTTTATGAAAGCTTCTTGGGAGAGATATGCCCAGGATACTCAGATGCTGCTCCTGCTCTTGCCCATGGCACATGAACAAATCAGACATTGCATTGTCGTTGTTAAGCCCTGGCAGTCCCCATCGTGCTACCAGCGCTCCACTCCAGTAACTGCAAAGTGTTTAAGACATCCAATCTGAAACAGATTGATCCCTTCAGCACAATCCTGAATCTGCCGAGGCTGCCAAATTCTGCCTCCTTTACCTCCCACAGGAACAGGGAGACTTCCCACAAACTTTCCTTTCTAAAATGTGTTTTTCAGAGCTTTTAAAACTGCGTTCCCTGCCCAAAGCTGAAATAAAAGTGGTCAAGGTTGAAATCAGCATTTTGAGAACACCAAGAGTTAGCAGCTCTGGTGTTTAGAACTGGAAAAGTGAGGGGCCATGTTCTGCAAAGCTGGGGAAGACTTTTTGTCCTTTTTCCACATAAAAGAAAGAGGTTGCACTCTTTTCTTTAAGTGCAAAGTGAAACGCAATCTAAAGGACAAATATTTTGCACGTTCTCCAGACTGCACAGCCACAGAGTGGCAAGCCCTGGCCAATGGAACTCACAGTTTAAACAGACCAAAGAGATGAAATATGATTACCAAGATCAAACAGGAACTTGATGGCCAAATCTGCGAAGGGACCCCAGGCCCTTGGAATACTCGTTCCTGACATGTTCATTAATTTTCCAATCAGGCCTTATTAGAGATCAAAATCCTGTTAAACACCTCCAAAGCACTGGGAGCTGGCAGTTTGTAAGTGATCACTGCACCTCTCGTCTCACAGGGGTTGCATTCACATCCATGAGCAGTGAATGGGGCCTGTGAAATCATAAATGTTTCAGGATGGAAGCTGGTTAATATGCTTGAAATTATCCCAGTTTCAGGTCTGTTTTCAGAGGTATGCTCAGCATTGGCATCGCATGGCTACCTGGCATGGGGGAAACCTCTGGGTCAAACTGTGCCCCGTGATGTCAGCACATAGCTCGTGCTGTTACCCAGTATAGCAGCATGAGCATAACCAATGGGAGATTGTAGACTTGAATGGCAGAATTAGACTTGTATTGGATTTTTGTCCAGTTTTTAGATTATATTATCCCTGGCAATTATCCAAACTGAAACGTGATGTTTCCCCCACCCAGGGATCGTGACTTAGTGAATGGCAGATATGTATCACTTAGGTGATTGATGAGGAGGTCACTTCTCATAATCACTCTGTGTTCTTTCAGAGTACCTATGGGGCCTCAGAAAGCCAATTCCAACCTGGAATGCCAGGGCTTGCGTAGCATAACAGTTCTGAGTTTCATGCTTGGAAGTGTGTGGCTTCATCTTGTTCCAAAACTCCTCCATATATCTGAAGATACAGCTTGTGTGTACGAGCCCCTAGACAGCCTCAGGGTAGCACAGGACATGGCACACACTGCTTCAATAGCAGGATGGAGGTAGAATGTCACTGCTTTTCTCTCTGAAGCAGGAGGACCTCAGGTAACAGGAGCGTAACTTTCTGCTGGTGTACATCCATGTGCTTGCAGGTGCACGCAGTTTCTCACAGGCCTGAGAAGAGCCACAGTGACTGGCAGGGGTGAGAAAGAGACAGATGAAAACAAAGAAATTCCTGGTACTGTGTGGTTCTTCAGGGGGAAAGAGGAGAAGGGGGGAAAGAAAAGATCAAGAAAGGAAAAAATGGAATAAAGAAACAAGAAAAAGAGAGTGGGGAAAAAATGGTTTTGGCTATTTGCAAAATCCCATGTCGAACTGTTGCAAAGTCAGATTCCTCAGCGTATCCTCACTGATCCTAGAGGAGCACGTGTGATACCAGCCCTCCAGTCCTACCAGCAGTTTCAAAAGAGCCTCAAGGAATTTTCGACGGGATGTGAAATCTTTTCCTTTGGAAATCGCAGCTCGGATCGTGTTTTCCGCCACATGATGCTCAGCCCCAGCATTTCTATTAAAGAACCCAACAGTGGGAATAGCACGGGTAAACCTTGGGCAAGTCTTTGAAACTCCAGGCCCTTGGTGATCTTAGCAGGTGAGCTGAGATAAATCGAGCGGCTCCGGCAGGCATGGGGCACACACACTGGACTGCTGGAGTGGAAGAGGCGGGTGGCAGAAAGTGCTCTTTGATATAAAGATATAACGTCCTCTCTCAAACCTCAGGGAGTCCCGTCTCCTAATATTATTCTTTCTTCATTTTCAATTCAAACCAAAAGTGAAAACAGAAAGAAAATAACTCTCTTTTCTCTCCTTGCCTGCTTTCCCCCCTCTCTCCCCTCCTGCTGCTGCAACAGCAATGGGAGGGGAAGAGAAAAGGGTCTAGAGCCACTTAGATCAGTTTCACGCACAGGAGAAGTAAGACAGGAATTATTTTTCTTGTTAGCCCTTTTGTAAGAAGACAGACAACCCTTTCAGCCCAAATACAATATTGTAATTGCTCATATTCAACTGACAGAGGTTCCCAGATGAGCTCCACCGAGGCGTCATTTACTAATCTGTCATGTTCTATAGCACCCGCACAGAGCACTGTAAAAGTGTCTTCTTCTCTTTAAGTTATTTATATAGTTGGCTGAAAGCGCTTTGCTTGTACAAACTAGAAACTATTAGATTAGACCAGCGGAGACAGCCAGAGGCAATCTTTTTAACAAAGTGAGTGGGATTCAAAGTAGGGTTGGAAAGCAAATATTATTTCACTGGAAGTCTATTAGAGGTAGTTCCCTGGATAACAAATAAGTGCTTTGTTAGCTTAGCTTGAAGAAATGCACCGGTCAGGTTGGCAGCATCTGGGTCTAATGGTAAACTGTGTGATAGCCGATGATAATTCTGTGATCAGTGCAATACATAAGCCAATTTTGCTCTCCCTTCCTCCATAGCCTGCCGCATCCCTGGGTTTACTTATTTAAAGTGCATGTCAGAACTTAGCAGCTGGGGATATTGCCGTTTGTTTTAAAACTTCTCATCATCACGCATATGCACACACATAAAAAGAAAAAGTATGTAAATTCAGCCTATCAGAAAGCAAATATTGTTCTCACCAGGGAAGGCTAAAAGGTTGTCTGTGTTGGAGTGTTTCAATCAAAGTGGAATCTGGGCTTAGACCAACTTTTAGACATAGAGCTCGTCAGGACAAACAGAAACTCAGAGTCTCTGAGTATTAGGTGAGGTTAAAGCATATTTACAAAAATATGCAAAACAAGCCATAGTCACTATAAGCTGCTAATTCTGGCAAATATCATTTTCATTCAACCCCTGAGACAGCTGCTTTCAATGATGGATGATGTGATCTTGCTTTGGTAGAGGACAAAATGTCCCTGTGCTGTAAATCCATATGTGAGTGATTCCTAAATGCAGAAACATGTCTGTATAACAACTTGGGATTTACTTCTTTCTATGAGAGGTGCTCAATCCACATAAGAGGTTCATTTTATTAATTATGAATAACCCCTTGGAAATTCCCTGTTTGGAGCTCCTAGTGTGAGGGATTAAAAATCGAAAATTATACATGGATAGGGAAAATACTAATGGACAGATGATGGAATTTTTGCAAAGAAAAAGCCTGATTGTTTCTGACTGTGGTGTGGAGGGCTAGAGACACCAGAAGGCTTCCCAAAAAGCCATTACTCAACCCCATTCCTTGTATTCACATGCAAGACTGGCTCAAGGCTGAAGACAACAGGAATGTTGGGCTACCCAAAGGAGTCAGAGAAACCATGGCCCCATGTCCTGCTCAGCTGCACCCGGAATAACTGGATTTTCCCTTGGGAAATGCATGACACAACCTGTTACAGGGGATGGCAGGGGGTTGTCTGCTCTATGCAGCTTCTGTTGCAGTTGGACTTGGTCCTGGCAACTGCGCTCTGTCCCTTTCCTAAAGGGAAGGGTAGTGCCACCAAGGGCTATGCACAATCTTCACATTTTCAAGCTCTGGCCACCCTCAATATACATATTGAGAGGCAAGATTCATCCCCAGGGTGAATGTAAGCCCCCTCAGTGCACAATCTCCACATCCATCCAGCCTTCCCTTCTTTCCAAGCTCTGCTTTAAAACTTCGAGGAAGTTTGCCCTTTTGCCCTCATCCCTCCTCATACTCCAAAGGCAGAAGAAAGCAAATAAAACTAAGGAAGACAAGGGCAACTCCTGAGGAAGACGTTTGCTTTTTGGGGGAGGGATAAGGAGAAAGAGTGAGAGGTTTTACGGAGGCAAAATGCAGTGGGAAAATCCAGTCCTTAGTTACCTATGAGCTGTGCAGGTGAAAACCACCATCCACTCATTAATACTCCTTAATAAGTTAAAAAGGTAGGGATTCCCAGGGACACACCTGGGTTTTACCTTGCCAAAAGAGTGGGAAGAAACAAGTCCCCTCCCAAGCCCAAATCTCTCCTACGCAGTGGCAATGCCCCAATTCCTCCGTCTGCCAAAGATCCTAAGTGCACATCCCTTCCATTCACAATTCACCTCTAATAGTGCTGCTCCCTGTTAATGATGGGTTAGTCTTTCTGTTGCTGGAAGCAGGCAGCTAAGCTGCAGCTCCCTTTGATCGTCCCTCACCACTCTTCCCGCAGGGCCATATTTTCCTAAGGGAGAAGGGGGTGAGGGTGCACCCATGTCACCAACTCCCTCTGGAACAAGCCAGGCGAGTCTTTTATCTGCAGGGAGGTTTCGCTCTATTTAGGAGGATTAAGGCTTCTCCAGTTCGACTAGAAGGCCTGGCCTGCTGATAAAACACACATTTCAATAGCTTAGCACACCTGGCTAAATGCACTGTAAGTAGCTGCATAAGTGTATGCATGTTAAAAGCATCCTATGGTTGCTGGCATAGCGAATGGAAGTGACTTGGGGGGAGCACAGGGACACAGGAATGAAAGTCCCTCTTCTTTTTCCTTTCCATTAATGGAAATTGTTTTCATTCACCATGAAGTGTCAAATTCCACCTTTTTCTTCTATAAGAAGGTGGCAATTACAGCAAATTTCTTTACAGGCAATGAAAGATCAGGGGCCAGAAAAGGGAATTTATTCTTAGATTTGTCTGCAGTGACAAGGAGTCACCATGTGTGACTGGGGTTTTGCAATCACTCCTGCTCCTAGTTTGGCTCCTTTACACATTATCAGTGGATGTGCTACACAGAAAAGGTTCAGACAACCCAAGTGATCTGCAGGGACATAGAAAGAAGAAAATGCCCAGGGAACAAATATGTGCCCTAGAAAGTTAAATACCTGCTGGGCCATCCCTCAGCTGTGGCAGCCGTTGTATTCCCACAGCAGTAAATGTGGGCAGATTTAGGCTGTGGGATTTGCTCCTCTACTTCCGTTTTTCAGTTCTGACTGCACCAGAGGTTTCCTTTTCCTGACTGTGCACCTGGGGATGGATCTCAAAAGGCTGTGATCCTGTGGGGCACTTCACATACACCCGGGCAGGTTTCTGGCTGAAGCCCATGTAGCGGGGGTCCCGCTAGCCTGGGACATCCCCAACCATCACCAGGCTGTACTGAACAAGCAGGATGTGAAAGCACCTCCCCAGCTCTCAGCACATGAGAGCATGGTAAAGAGTGGCACTTGCCTTTGTGCTTCTAGGAAAAGGCCAGCATAAGCATTTTGCTGATGTATGGATTTAATGGAAGAGGTGGATTCCTGATCTTTTGTTTCTTTCCTGTTTTCTGGTTGCCTTTCCCTTTCTTTTAAGTGTAGCTCCTGATTTCAGCAGCTGGATGTTTCTATAGGGGCAAGGTGGGGTTAATAATTTGCTGTAACTAGTGGCTGTGTTTCACTGACAGATGCTTACAGCAGAGTGGGAATTCAAAGGCATTTGTCCAGGCTGGTAAAATACATTTTGTCACATTGATACACTTCTTTTTTATTAGTATGGTTATAGTTTTTTATCAGCAGATCTTTCGTTTCCTGGAGCTGGCTTACTCTCTTTAGATCAGTCACAGGCAGTCTGTAATGATCTTAATGCAGCTCTGATCTATACAAGCCAGGAGCCGAGTCTGGTGATATATTGCAATCTTTATTGCCCTGTTACTCCCATTGTCTCAAGTGCTTCTCCAGATCGATGGTGAAATTCCTCTGCTTTAGTGGCTGTAAGCTGGGAGGCCACTCATTCACCAGACGTGTGATGAGCTAAACTGTCACAGGTTGGGCTTATGGATGCTCAGCCTGCAAAAGACGTCACATGGATTCATTCTGTAAAAGTCTTGCCCAGAGAAGAGTGGAGTGAATCCTGGCTAATGTCACAACCCCCACACACGTACTCATTAGTTACATTTGGAATTAGGTTTTCCAAGTGGATCTGGATCATCTCCTCACCGTTGCGGCTGTCACAATTATTATCTGATACAATTTTGGAACAGAAATAATTCAGATCTGGAGTCAGAGCTTGGTATATTCAGGAGAACGAAGGCTTCAGTGAGAAGTAGGAAGGATGCTCACAGAAAAAATGCATTTGGATGTTGGACTTCAGAATCTGAGATCAAGGGGTCTGAGAAATTATATTGTGTCATTCAGTATGTCATGAGATTTTAAACCTGAAACCCTATTTATTGCTTTTGCATATAATATCGCCTCCATACAAATACAGTTCTTACTAGCTATTTCTCTTCAAGCCTTAAGTTTGAGTTCACTCATTTCATCTCCTACACTACCACTTATTCAGTTAACTCTAATTCAAGCCATTTCTTAGCTCCACCTCCACCATATCCACACTCCCATTCTCTGCCATCTCCTGGGCTTCTTTACACCTCTCCCCAAGCTTGAAACACAGTTGCAATTGGATTTCCTTCTTTATCATCCAGAATTCACAGGGAAGAGAACAATTACTGACATTAACACCTTCACTCCTCATTAGATTTGACATTGCAAGGATGGGAGTGGGTTGAGAAGGGAAGAGATTGATCCAATGTCCATAGAAGAGAAAACATAGAGCATTAGCTGTTCTTCTTTCACTTCCAACCCCAGGATAACTATCATCTAGAGTCCTGCAGGGATCCTTTTCCTGGAAAATCTCAATTTTCCTTTTAAAAACTTTCAAGAGAAAAAGGTTTTCTGTAACTTCCAACAACTACAGTGACTGCTGTTTAATGCTGGATGTGTTGAGGATCTGGATTAGTAGGGCCTAGAGCTGTTATGTGCTTTTCCTGGTAACTTTGTCATGAGGATAAGAATTTGCCAGATTTTAGCAAGGGCTTTATGTTGTTCATCCTTTGAAAGTGTATTTTTGCTCTGGAAATGCTCCTGGCCAGGGCTTCCAGCATAGAAAATGTCATTCCAGAATCCAGGGCAGACAGCAACTGCTCGGCAAAGAGATGGCAAAAGAGGTTTGGACAGCCTGGAATATAGAAGGAATAAGAAGAAACTTAGCAATTAATAATGTAAAGTCTTTCACTTCAAAGTAGGAAATTAAGGGCACAAACACAAAAATAAAGCAAGTAATGCAGGGAAGTAAGATCTATCAAGATTGGTCCCACATGACCCCAGGATGGAGCCTTGTGAGTAATGCTAAAGTAATCTTGTCTCTATGTTGTTTCTTTGTTTTAAAAACATGTTGCATGTCCATCATGGGGTACCAGGAGGATGAGGCCTGAGAGGCTTTTAGAAGCAAGATGCAGAAGAGACTGATGGACTGGAAAAATAGTCTTCTATAGGAACAAATCTAAGTGCCAGCATATACGAGAGACCACAGTAGATTGAATGACATTGTGTGTGTTGGGAGAGCTTCAATTACTTAATTAAGGAAACGATGATACTGAGAGCGGTTTGAAGAGAAAAGCTCTCTCATTTGGATTCATTTCACTTTATATCTTTTTGGTGAAAGATGGAAATAAAAACGGAAGCAGACATGAAATTTAATAATGTTATTGCTAGAAACTAAAATGGAAAAAATACTGGCAATGAATTAAAGCTGAGGCATAAAATGCTAAAAAAGGAAAGAGAAAAATGGCCAAGCAGAACCTAAATAATTCATCTATTTCCAGCAGTGGAAGAGTACTCAAAAACAAGGTACAGTGATTACAGCAGGCAACTGGGAGTTGGGACTCCTGAATTTTATTTCTTTTCCTTAACATATGTCATTCTGTAAGTCAGTCTTTCCATGCTCCAGTGTACCCAGTACTTCTTCACATGACAGTGATGTAGTTGGACTTAATTTGCTGATGCCCTGTAGGTGTAAATTGTTATGAATTGGCAGAAATCCCTTGAGATTTAAGGATGAAGTTATCTTTCCATTAGGAGCTTGGCTACCAAAACAAACTGTCCATTGAAGTCCCCCAAAGAAAATGCAGCTCCCACTGAAATTTCCCATTTCATAACTCACTCCAGGTAGAATTTTCCCTTCTGAAGTGATA
Organism: Agapornis roseicollis; assembly: GCA_002631895.1. NCBI lineage: Eukaryota > Metazoa > Chordata > Aves > Psittaciformes > Psittacidae > Agapornis > Agapornis roseicollis. The sequence continues at coordinate 79,923 of NDXB01003975.1, forward strand.
CTTCTAATTGAATATCTCCCTCCAACTCCCTGGTGTGAGTGTTCCTTCTGGGTAAGCAGTGTGAATTGCCTCTCTCTTGTTCATAAAGTTGAATCAAAACTTCAGTTAAGTCTATTATTATTATACTTTCCCTTGCAGGCCTCAATATCATCTCACATCAGAAGACTGTAGGCAATCGGAGATGAGCTGATGAGACATGGCCTTTCCAAACAGACCTGCTGCTGATTCCTGACACTTGGACAAGAGGATGATTAGGGCTTTGCCGCTTTGCTGGGAAAATCTGGCACCTGCCAGTAGAGGCTGACAGTGGTCTACACACAATCCCTGCAGATAGAGTGTCTTGCCTTGGAAGAGCAAGCGTGACATCCAGGTGAGCTGAAATACTTGAATCCCTTAGCCATCACTCTGTGAATTGTTTTGCTTCATGCATTTTTGGAAGATGCTCTTTTGTCCTCTGGCATGTTTATTTCTCAAGTGAGGTGTCCTTTCTGAGCAGAGGATTTCTGCCCATAAAACCTGAAGAAGCCCACTCACGTACATGTTGTCAGTCAGCCCAGCTAGATATGCAAGTTAGGTAACCCAAAACAAAAGCTTCCAGATTGTTTATATCCACTGTAGCCTGTCATGGCACTGACATTGCTTCTGCGCATCAGGGAATCCATATGAGAATTTGGTTGTCCATGATGGTGTAGATAATCAGTTACCAAAACCAACTGCGCATTCGGATAGATAGAAGTGGTTTGTGGCTCATCTCTTTTGCCAAACTCAGTTGCTGTATCTGGATTTGAATTGCTAAAATCAGCACAAATGTTATTGTTGAAAGCCACAGACCATGGTTTATGTCAAAGATAGAGAAACCTCAGAAAGTTTGGACGTTTCCAGTCAACATCGAAACATTGGGGTATTTCTCCAGCTTTAGCCAAACAATTGATATACTGCTGTTGCCACAAGTTCAGGGAGTAAAGTCTGGAGAGAGATTCATGACAGACCCAGAGACTGAAGCTCTTCTGAGCTGCCAGTGGCGTTTTATTGACAAACCTCTTCATTTTCTCATTTTGCCACTGCAGAAGCATGAGTTTATGGATGTTGAGAGGTAGTTACCAGAAGAAATAATTACCTGAGAGACTTTTGAGCTTCAAAACTAATCCCATTTTAATTGGAAGAATGGTTAAGGTAATTTCCAAATTGGTACAAATGGAGTTGACTATCCCTGATCCAGAATAGCAAACATCAGCAAAGCACCAGCAATTAAACAGTTTGTTAACAACCGCTCTGCTGGAGTGAGTCCGGGGCAACTGCACAGGAAGGGAAAGAAGGTGCTTCAGTGTAAATTGCACTGAGCATTTCAGCTCTGAGGCTGATAAATGGTTTCTGAAGGGTTTTCCTGAAGTACCTGGGACTCCGAGGAGGGAAAACATCTCTCAGACCAGATGCTTAAAGCCAGAGCATCCTACCTGCAACACCAGATGTCAAAGTAGTAAGATAAAGGGCGTTGTGGTTCCAGTAGAGAAATACAAAATCCAGCCTCACTGGGGTGGTATATACAAGAATTTTATCCCAAATATTAAGCTGGGACAGGAGTACTGCTATTTCATCTTGTGGGAAAAGAAGAGGTTTTTTGAAACAAAGTATGAGAATTACAAAGTCTACACCTGCAAAACACCATCAAAATCAGTATTGAGGTCTTTAACTCCTATATGGGTACTGCTGAGTGCTCAGCTGAGCACTCTCCTGAAAACGCATCCTAAGTGTCTGAATGAAAAGTTTCGGTGAATTTGGAGCAAAGAGAAATAAACTTTTTATTTTTTTAGTTTGAAATATGGACCTTTTCAGTCCTTATAGACATAGACTCCAATGCTGGCACACAAAATTCATTTTTATACTCTCCTTTAAGCAGGCCCTTTCTCATCAGCGAGCCTGCTCTCAAACGGATTAAACTTCCCAGTAGCACGAATCTGTGGGTTTAAACCACTGTTATACCTTATTTTTCCATATGAAACTTTGTGGCATAAAAGCTTTTATTTCTAACTTTAAAAAGTCAACTGAATTAAAAAAGAATATGTCTGAAATAAAAATGGAACTAGAGTATCCATATGGACAGCTCTACAGCTGTAGCAGCAGAAGTTCAATTCTACCATCACAGATCAGTTTTCCTTAGTAAGGATATAAATCACACACTCACATCTTTCAGTAAGGATCAGTAGACAGGTAAAACTCCAGGTACTCACTGCACCAAAAAAACCCCCTCACAACTCCTCCTCTCCCCCCCCCTCCCCCGACTTTCTAATATCTCAATAGAAAGTGGACTGTAAGGTGGTGGCTTTTTCCTATCTCCCTTAGTTGATGTTTTCTGCCAAGCCCCAGTTCTACTGCAAATGTTTGAATCAAGTTCTGAAGCTAAGCATGGACAGTCTAATTCAGCCTGTTTCTTCCCGATTCATATGCATCCCCAAATACCCAGAAAAAGTCTTAGGACATTGCATCTGATGTTGCACTTGACAGTTACAAATCACGTTCACTAATCTGGATCTGGGACAATTGAGGTGCAGTTTGCTCTCCAGTTCAGCAATAATCATGAAAAAATATAAAATTGCCTTGCCTGATGGCTATGTGTGTGTGCACATAAATATCTGTGTGTAATTATAAAGAATCATTCCTGTTTCTGTATTTGCTTTATACTTTAACTTCAGGTGTTTATGGCCATTATAATGGAGCAATTCCAAAATTTCTTAAGCAAGATGAGCAGTACCATGAATATGTGTACGCCGTTGCCAATTACTACATGAATAACAATATCCTGAATGCCATATGCCTTCATTAAAAGGTGAGCTTGGGAATACTCTAAGTGTGTGCTTTCTCGGCGTTTCTTGAGCAGCCTCATGGTAGTCAGCAGCAGCAAGCAATGGGGGAGCTGCAGTTTTAATAACAAATTGTGACTAGTTGCCACTGGCTGCAAAGCAGCTCCCACTAGAGCACATGGCCCTCGAGGCTGTGGGAGAGTACACAGGTCTTCAACTTAATAGATGGGTTTTGAGTGAAATGCATCAAAGCCTGAGCAGACCCTTTGCTGTGGAGATGTTATCCTCAGCTGAAACTAGGGATAGGGTTCTCTAATTTGCTCAAACCTATCCGTTTACAGCAGACAATATCGTCATTAAGAGCTGAGAGTGGGAGGAGGGAGAAGGAAGAGAAAAGGGAATAAATCACTGCTACTCTTTTAAGAGAGCATTGTAACTAGCTATTTCTCAGAGAATACCTTGCTATGAACACGCAGACTTGAATCCTGTGGTAGCAACTCTCTCAATAGCAGTTTTACAGCCTTTAGTGATAATCCCATACACTTAGTTATTATGTCGATGCAAATTATCATCATTTATTATTGATACAAGAGGTTTCCAAAGTGACAAGGACAGCCAAGCCTCCAACTCCCTTCAAATGTCAGTGTGAGAATTAGGTTCCTGCATCTATCTCTACCACGAGTGCCCACAAACAGCCTGGTGCTTGGCTTGTTTATTGAATTATCCTTAAGATGTATTTCTGTGGGATTTACTTTGATTTTCAGAATCTGGGTCCCAGACAAACAAATTCTCTGTTCAGTTCAGGCACTCTAACATATTTTGTTTGCATTAGCTACACTCTGTTGCATTAGTAATGTCCCATCATATCATATTAGTAGTCTGCTTTGCTAATACAGAAGAAGTCGTTCATGCAGTACAAAGTCTACTTGTGTTAGCAGTTGTTTTCCTTTGTATTTCATTATAGACAGAGGCACTGAGCTCTGAGGGGGGCATGGGGAGGGTGGGAATTTCTTTGATATCTCCAATTAGATTTGTCCAATGGGTTAATAAGAAGACATTTTGGTTTGCTTAAACTTGAACAAGGAAAATAAAAGTACTACATTTTCTCCCTTTTATCTTTCCAAATGCAAAGAGCTCATTGGAGTGATTTTGTTTAACTGAAAGTAGTTCTGCTGGCTGGGATTTTGAATTTGGGCATTTCGACTACTTTCACTTTAAAAAACATTAATCCAAAAACCCAAAATGGAGGAACAGTGTTTATAGGACATGACAAGACTTTTTCCTTCTTCTCCCAACACTATTCCCAAATCTGCTCACTGCTGAGGTGACGTAGCTCTGACTGGCTGCAACGGGAGGAAGACTCTCCACTCAGGAGTCTGTCACAGTACTCAGGAGCCAGGACAGTACTTCAGGTTATTTTTTAGTATCTTACAGAAAACCGAATCCAGCATAAATCAACACGGAGACTGATCTTCAAACTGCTCTTTTTGTACTAATTCTAATATGTGGCCTAAGGATTCTCCTTTACTGTGTGTGCAGCAAACATTTCCACGAGGACTAGAACAAAACTGAGTTAGTTTCATTCTCTACTGTCTTTTTGCAGAACACTGGGACAATCGTATGCATCTGTGATCCAAGAGTGAGAGCAGCACTTGGAGCTCCAGAAGTGAACCATAATTTTCAAGGAATTGGGGGAGATCAAGCTAGCCCACTGTGCTGCTATTGCACTTCTGCTAGAAGGATCAAGTGAGAAAATACTCACTTCTTACACATGCAGTTATATTAAGGCTAATTCAGCATCATAGTCCACAGAGCTTTTATATACACTAAAACCTGAGAAAGGAGGAAGGGAAAATGTGTTGATATGTGGTGACAAAAAGTATAGTCTTATACAGAGAACTTTGTCTCAGCTGTTGAACAGCAAGATCAGGACAACATGTGCAAGAATGCTCAACTTCCCCTCTAGCATAAGATAGCATTAACAAGCACAGTGAATGATGAAGTTCAATGTCTTGCAACTTACACACTCATCATGTCCTCCACAGCAAAGCTAATGCCAGACAATGACTCCTGTCTTCTGTTTGTTTGTTTCAATAAACAAATGAGAACAAGAGGAACACCAGGCACACCGCTGTGTCAGATGTGATGTCTGCTCCATGCACACATGTACTCAAAGAGACACTTCTCCCTAGCTGCAGCGGAAAGCCATCCCAAACACACTGTGATAGGATTTCACAACTCCAAAGCTATCAAAAGCATGTAGCATATAAAACACAGTGTTTGTGAAATGTTTCAGGAGTTATTAGAACTGAGCCTGTTTCTCTCCTGACTAGTTTTAGTGCCTTAGGTGATATGTATAGCTGCTAATGATTGTTTTTACTTACTGCATGATACTGCCTGAAATATAGCTGTGAATCAGTGCTTGACAGAATAACACAGTACAGAAACATGGCTCCTGCCCAACAGGTGTCCAAAGCCACAAGCAGCACAAGAGAGTCAAGCACTTTATGCTGAGCTCTCTCAAAAATTTGGCCTTTAAAAGAAGCAATACTTTCCTAAATCTTTCCCTGGGACCAGGTCTGCACTAACTGGAGAGAAAAACGGTAACAAATACATTGTATAGATGACTGTATTGTCTAAAAAGGTCCTTTTCTTTCACCAGTTCGATGTCTCATAAAGACCAGTCTCTGCGAGACTAGAAAAGGATTAAAATGTTTAGAAGGAGTTATTTAGCAGCTCTCTAATGGAATAAAACATTCAGGAGATGAGACTTTTCGTACCCAGCTGTCATCTGGTGCAGAAGTGAATGTTACGCTTCTGACACCAAGGCAGAAGACTTCCATGCATCCACCTTGGAAGAAAGAAATCCAAGTTTTAGTACAGTGATTTTAAAGGCAGTATTACAATATCTGAAGCTGCTCATCTTAGTATCAGCCTAGACAATCTTAGATGGAAAAAAAAACCTTTTCTGAAAGCACAAGTTTTCCCCATGATAGCTACTTCAGAATTCAACTAACTGCTAATTCCTAAACTGCTGTCTTCTACTGTTTTCACTGTATTCTGTAGAAGATCCCTTTTTAAATGTATGCTAGAGAAAATGTTTCATTTTCCATAAATCATCCCCCGAATACTTGCCTTTGCATTCCCACTCATGGCCTCCATCCTTTAATACTGCAGACTCATTCCCTGAGTTCCCCCACTGGGAAACTCAATGGTAGTGGATTCTTGCATGGGTCTCAGCATCCAGGTAAGTATATTGCACAGAGAGGCTGGATTCAAAGGATGCAATCTGCCCCTCACCTGTTTCTGCATCTTGCCATTCACCTAGAAATTGCTACCTGTTTGTGCTGGGTGTATACCTTTTAATGGGGAAGCAGAATTAATTCTGTCATTGCACTTTCATCTTCTTATTGAATCATTTAAATAGACAGAGTCAAACAATTATTAAAAAAGAACACCTATCCCAAAATGTAGCTTCTGGACTAGATAATTCTCTAACTCTGAAGTTAACGAGAAAGAAATCAATAGAATTTTTAATAGTAAAACTAAAATTACTGAAATTAAAATCTCCTTCTAGGAAGACACATTTTACCCCCAGAATATTATAGATTGACCTAACCAAGCCATGTAGCATCAGCCATGCAACAGCTCTTTGAATCCTGATGTATGACAAACACTAAGACATGAAGAATTCTGATGAAGTGATACTAGAATGGTTTAATATGTCAGCTTAATATCACTGACCTTGTGAAGGAGACACAAGGGCAAAAATGGTGCTATGTCTGCTTCATGAGTGCAGAAGCTGAAGTCTCTGGGTTGCATGGTGGCTCTATTTGCTGATGTCAGAGAAACTTCAGTGTGATACAGCATTAATATTGTCTCATGTCACATAATGCAAATACAGAAAATTACAAGGACTGTGAGCATGTACTGAAGATGAGCTCTGTGACATCCATTATGTAGAAGCAAAATCATCGTACCTCATGAACGATGGCAGCTTGAAGGCTAAATTTAATGACTCTGATTCTGATCTCGTACTAGGTTAAACCAAAAGTGACTCCATTTCAGGTAATGGAAATGCAGAGCTGCTAAGCAAAAATAGCCGGGTTTATTGATGCATCCAGCTATGCTTCTGTGAAAGTTGACAGCCTACTAAAGGTTGCTATTCATTAGTGTCTGATTATTGACAGTCATTGTAATTGCTATTAGAAAACCTCCAGCAATACTAAGTTGAGATACAACTTAAAAATAAGCCGGTGGTACCTTTAAATGTGCCATAAGCTTTGGTTTTGGCACTGGTATCTTTGAGTAGAGGCTTACAGTTCAATTCAGACAGTTAGCAGGGTGCTGACAGCAACATGTTGGTACAAGACTGTACTTCTTTCTTTGGTTTTGTTTTAATTAAAGCCGCATTTATTTTTTAAAGGAGGTCATAAAGCTAACCTCCTCTGACAACACAGAATTACATTATAAAATCATTCCTTATAATAATTATAAATCTCTGCTAAAGCAAATTGAAATTAAATTAAAGTACCAGCATATGCTGCTTTTCTTCCTCATAGGAGGAATACATCTGATCAAAATTACCACTGACTGCAGCAAGGACAGATCCAGAAATGAATCACAGCCTTCATTCCTGCTCCTCCACATCAGTTAATGTGTCAGAGCTTTAGCTCCAAAGGATGCTCTCTAAGCACCTGACATGTCACTTGCCTATACTTACACTGCATGCCACAACTACAACTGGTTTCAGTGGCACTTTTTCACCAGCTAACAATGGCATGCTTGAGATGAATCCTGACCTCCCACACTTCCATGGGGAATGAGAAATGTTGGTGTAATTTTAATTTTAATGTGATTTTTAAATGTAATTTTAAGTGAAGTAGTTTAAAGCAAAAGGAAAAGAAACTCTACCTATATAAAATGTAATTGTATAATACTCTTATATAGCCAGAAGTGTTGAATGCAGCAGGCTTATTTCAGAGGGTTTATAGTCTGGGGTGACATTACTTGTAAGACATGTATGGAAACTATGGGGTGGAATTTCCCTGAAAACAGTCCTTCCCACAAGATTTCTGGCACTTTGGATTCTCTCCACAGCTTAAAATCCTGCGAGGACAATCTGTCTTATTGTACTTGAGTTGTCCTTAGTTGAGCTGAAAACCAAGGGCTGGATCTTTAATTTATGTAAACAGGAAGAATTCTGTTGAAACAAATACAGAGGAATCAAGGGAAATTCTCAGTCTAAAATTGTAACAAAGAAAGAAGGTTTCTAAACCCTTCAGGACCTCAGAAAGTAAAGACTAACTCACTACAGAAAGAGAGTGGGACAAGAAGAGGAGGAGGTGTTTTTTCTTTTCCTTTCGTTATGGCCTGCCCAGAACAGGTATTTTTCTGTTAAGAAATTTAGAGTCACAGGAACCCCCTTGGTCAGCTGCAGAGAGGTACTCAGTGCATTGGCTCTTCATTTCTCAGTGTCCCTCAGAAATGTCAACCAGAATTAGCTGCTGACTTGAGAATATACCAAGTCAAGAATTTGAGTATTAGAGAGAATTCAGTGTCCTACAGTCTGTAAGATGCATACGTGTGATTCACATGTTATACGAAATGTCAAGGGATGCCAAGGTATGAAAAGTCTAGAGATTATATTGTTGTGGTCATTCAAGAAGTGGTCTGAGCATTGAAAGGACAAAGAATGTTATTGGATGAAGTTTACCCTTAGTGTACTTTAAGTGAAATAATCACTTTAGACCATTCTGGAGTTCAGTCAATGGGAACTTAAGAATCCCACTTGCTCTGGGTGAATAAATGATGTGTAGGAAGCCTGGTGGTGGTGATGACAGAGAAGAGTAGCCCCAGCTCAGCCTGGTAGCTCCAGGCCAGGAAGAGCTCCTTGACCGAGGAGGTGGTCTGCCAGGATACGGTGGGCAAGAGCAGAAAGGGACAAGGCCAATTTCTGTCTCAGCTTTCATAGAATCCAAGACTGGTTTGGGTTGAAAAGACCTTAAAGCTCATGCAGCTCCAACCTTGCCATGAGCAAGGACCCCTTCCACAAGGGCAGCTTACTCCAAGCCCCTGTGTCCAACCTGGCTTTAAACACTGCCAAGAGTGGGGCAGCCACAGCTTCTCTGGGTACCCTGTGCCAGCGCCTCAGCACCCTAAAATCTTAAACTACCTTCTTTTATCTTGAAGCCACCCTCTCTTGTCCTGTCACTGCCTGCCTTTGGAGAAGTCCCTCTCCAGATTTCCTGTAGACCACTTAAGGGGTTTAAAGTTATCCAAGTAACTGAGTATGCCCCTTCTCTCCAACATGAGACACTTGCGTCTCAGTTTCTTGCCAAGGCAAGGGAAGAAGTCGTATGTAACAGAAAAAAGCCGTGTATTAATGGATGGCTTTCTATGGCTTCTTCTGTTCTTTGTCCCCCTCCGCTTGCCCGCACCTGAAGTTTTTTCTGGTTGAAACATATTAAGTTGGTGTTTGCAGCTCAGGAAGTATTACCTGTTGGTTGCAGCTCAGTGGTATAATTCACTTTCCCCAAGTCTTTGGATTTGGGCTGTGTCAAGCAGGTATTAAGTTTCCAGAAAAAATTACCCTAGCAAACTAAACATAGAGCAAACTATGCTGCTGGAATAACCTAGCAGGGAGGTTATGGGAGCATTCATTAATTGCTTCATTGCTTGGCAGGCTGAACTGGTTACTAGTTTGTTTTGTTGCAATGAAATCCAAATTCCCAGTTTGGATCTCTCTAAACAATGCCCAGAATGGTTTGGATGCTGCAGCTCCTTTCATCTCTACAGATGTTGATATCAACTGTAATCTTGCATCTGAGTGATCTGAACTTTCTGTGTGTGCGGGTGGGGTTGACATATGCCTTTGTGGATGAAGTCATTTCCTAATCAGGACCTTCATCTTAAGCAACACCTTGCTTTCCCTAATGGTTTGGCAAAGTTAATCTGTATTGCCCTTCAAAGCATTCAGCAAGGCCAGCTATTCACTCAGATTCCTCCTGACAAATCTGCCTAGGGAAGTGGAAGCCTGGAGCATGGATGGGAATGGGTGAGAAGGACCATAACTATTCATATCTGGTACGGTATGATGTTTCTAACTGATTTGCAAATGCTCCCACATATCATGATAGAGACAGAGAGAGAAACAGAAAAATATGCAGATACATCAAAAATCAATTCCAGGATATGAAGCAACTATTGCTGCTTAGATTACAGTTTTCCAAATGTCTGATGTCTTCACAAGGGGTGTGGTGGGAAACCAGAGAGATACCAAGGAAGATAAATAACCAAAGAGCTAAAATTCTGAATGGTGAAGAACCGTAGCTGATATCCAGGAACTCCGTGTGCTACGAGAGAACACAGCACCTTCTGCTTCTAATTCCATTGACTTCCACTTCGCTCTTATGTTTACCTGGGACAGCCCATGACGCAGCAGAGGAGTTCTGAAATATTCCAACATTGAACAAGTCATTTCACTTCCCTCTTTTGCTGCTCTTTGTCTGTCATGCCATTCTTAAGGCCAAAATCATCTTGCTTTCAAGATCTCAGTCTAAGCTTTTTGGGACAAGAACAATGTCTACTTGCTTGCCCATACAAGTGCTAGCACAGCAGGTCCCAGTCTTGGTTATAGCCTGCAAGTGCTATTACAGAATACCTGGTAATAATGGGAAAAAAGGATGAAGTCATCTTGAGCTCTTGTCCCATTTAACCATTGGAGTTTCTATATTTGAGTCTCTGAGAGTACAGCAGATTTGCCAGGTCCCTCTGGACCCAAATTTAGAAAGCTCTACCTTTTCCCCCCACCTCTGTTGGCTTTGATAAAGCAGGTTCCTGCCAAATCTTTCAGAGGAATGTTTCTCCTCTGTGTCCTTTAAGTGCCCAGGAAGCTGGGCATGACATTCAAAGCCAGGGACCAGAGCAGAGATTGGCATAGCAGACTTTAGTAGCCTAGGTTACTCGCAAATCCAGACCCTGCTAAAATAATCCCCAAAACACATACAATCCGGTTCACATTTGTATGTCCCGGGTATCTATGTTTAACTTGACTACTTAGTGGTTTTGCAGTATTCATGAATACACAAAAGTAGTGCTTGTCCTGAAACTTAGACAATGGTTTGCTTCCTGTGCAGTGATTATATATATATGCTGTTGTAGAAGCTGGGAATGGCTGAATGGTGACTCAAAGCATAGCAAAGAGCGATCTATGAACCAGCACCGAAGGAAAAGTACTTATGAAAAAGAAGTGCTCCTTGGAGCACCTGTTTCCAGTGCAGTATAATCGGATGGGACTTAGCCATGGGTTTGCATTAATAAGAGCTGGTGCTAAATTCCTAGACATTGTGTTAAAGAGGTGCCTGAGTGTGAAGATGGCGATTGATTTTTCAGACTGGCTGGGCCTTGAGGATCCCATTTTCATGAAAACATTCATGTCCACACATTCGTACATTGGCCACACAACTGCTGTAAGAGTATTTTCCACATCATAGTGCTTACACACCTACATTTTCTACTGTTGCACGTGCAGATGTGGTGTCTATCTGATCGTGCCAATTTAGAAACTTTGACAGCTAAGTATCCTGGCGATCCATTAACCAAAGAATTCAACTTCATGTACCGGTTTCAAATCGACATTTGCCTTACGTTCTCCATTTCTTGAATGCCTCAGCTCATTTGAAAACCAAACAAATTTAGATTTAGTAGTGGAAGCAAAGAAAACCTGGTAACTTGTGAGTAGGGAATTCATATGCAGCATGAGTGCATAAAACTGGTCCAGTCTGGGTCTTGTAATTTGGAAGATAAAGAGATGAGACACTGCAGTAGTTCACCTGTTTAATTCTACAATGCCAACTTTAAGTAACTGGTAAAGGTAGACCGGGTATGTGAATTATTTCAGATCAAGAAGTGCAGTAATATCGTGTGTGGCATGCCCAATCAGCTGACTGATTGAAAACTAGGGATTCTTACTTTAGACTCAAACATTTGAGGAAACAAATTGCTTCTTTTTCAGCATTCATGTAACTCTAAAAGTAAATATTTAATGCTATAGGTCTGTGCTACAGACTACACTGAGTGCTTTTTACCATGTATAACTCTTCTGAGTTTTACATTTCTGGACCCTGAAAATAGGTGTATGTATCTGAGTACTATCAATGAAATAATGGTTCTAGTGACATTAGTAGCAATAAACACATTCAGGAAGGTTTGTCTAAAGAGATTTCTTTCTTTCATTTCCTGATCTACATTACTATATACACCTATAGAGAAATATCTGTGTGCACACATATACACACATGTATATTAATACCAATTCAGCTACCAGCTGCATTTTTCAGTTACTTCCCACAATTATTTTATTTAGGAAGCTCTGATTAAATACTTCTTTTGAAAATCCAGCTCCATTGCTTTTAGCATTTTAGCTGCAAAGCAATTACTCAGCTTGTCAGGGTAATCATCATAAATACTGCTGTCCAGGGTGTATCTACGAGCCAAAAGTACCTGGTTGAGTCAGTTCAGCTCAATTCAATGACCTGTCAGGAAAGACTTGTATCTGTATTCCATTCCCAAACTACAGAGCAGTGTGCAATGGTCTATTGTTAAGGCATTGACCACTTACCCATGATTTCTGAGTCATAATCACTGACACCAGCAAATTTGAGCTCTGCATCCCATATCTTCAGGCATATTCTCTCTTTTTTTTTCTTGCAGAAGCTTGAAGCATGTGTAATAACTTATGATTTCAATAATCTGTCTAGACAACAGATACAGAAGCATGGGTTCAGTTTAGTTGCCCTATCACAAATAGAGGGAGCTCTTAAGTTTTCAGTGATTAGGTAGGCAAGTTTGAACTGGAAGCCATCAACGGAGAACAGATGCCATGATGCAGTTCTTGAGGGAGTACCTTGAAGGGTAGTTTACGTGTGATCCAGGGATGCAGCCTCATCGGGTACAAATTGCCCTGACCTTGCAGGACTGAGTGATTTACATCCGTAGAAGGCTGTCCGGAGAACGTAACGATGCTGTCTTTGTAGTTTTAGCACAATTTTTTGGCAGTCAAACATGTTCAAACAGCCTCCATCCCAGGCCTTTCCGGTTCCTTGACTATTGCTGGTACAACCCTATGTGTTGCTGAAAGGCATCCTCCCGGTGCTGTAGCCACTGGCCATGAGGAATGCTGGCTCCTGCCAAGTCAGCGACATGGTCCTGAGCTCTTACAGCACCTAAAGTAGTAATGGCAGCATAAATCACTCCTCTGTCCTCCGTTTCTTTCTTTCTTTCATTCCGCTGAGTTTGAATACGCATATGTTGGAGGATTTTACCCTCTTCCAAACCACAGAGAGAAAGCAAGCTCCAAAAAGTTCTCTAGCATCTGCCCCCACATCCAGATCCACCCATAGTCATTCAGAATACTTTGCACGTATCACATATATATTCTGTAATCAATCCCTATGCACATCACACCAATAAGTAAACTGAGGCCCAGAACAGTGACGCTGCCAGATCATACAGTGAGTTAGTGGTGGAAACAAGAATAAAACTCAGGAGTCAGCTGCTAACCACATAAGCTATCCCTGCTGCTGGCCTGGGAAGTAAAAATAATGGTTTGGAGTCCTCCAGTTTTCATTATTAGCTTTTTGGATGAGTTTTGCCTAAGGGGAATGAGTTATTCTCCGCTGTTGCATCAGTATGCTTCACTTCAGCTGAATTATGTGCCACTTTATGGTAGGGCTGTCTTCATTTTTTTCTCGGCTGCGCTTAGGGAGATCTTTGTGAACATCTTGTTTGACAAATTCTGAGCCACCCACAGAACCACTTTGAGGCAAACTTAGCAGTCAGAGACGGAGCTGGGCCCACTTATCTTTGGTGGATCTCATCTCCTTGTTGCTAATTGCACTATGTAAGGTCCAGTGACCAGAGCAGAGTATGGGGCTTGGATCTAAGAACTCTCTGCTTCACTTTGCTGTTTTGTCCTTGTGGCTTTGGGCAAGTCACTAAACTTGATTGACAGCATGGTCATTTGTGGGCATGTTAGTTTCTAATGAACGTTCCAGCCAATGCAAAAACTATTTGCAGGAATATTCTTATGCCTTTATTTATTTTTTTTTTTTAATTAGAGATTACATTAAAAAAAAAAAAAAACAAAAACAACAAAAAAACAAAC
>NDXB01003975.1:96897-116275 GCA_002631895.1 Agapornis roseicollis
CCCCCCCCCCGCCCCCCCATCATTAGTCTAATCTAAAGATACAAGTTTTGCACTTTAAGAACTGCAAAACTGACTTTTGCCCTGTGGTGAGCACATTTTGATAAGGCTCCAAGAGTATTCCTGTAAATCAGGAGAAATGGCACAGATACATCATTAGGTCTTGAGAGAGAAGTTGATAGCAGAGAGTAACAAGGAGATACTAATTGTATTTAGAAAGATTTTAATTAGATTGAATAGAAGGAATTAAGCTCCTCTGTGACTGCCTTACAGTCCTAAATATTATGATGCTTGTAGAGGTCTACGAGAACCAGACTGTGATTTTTCAATGGCTTGAAGTGATGTGGAAGCTCAGCTCCAAGCTTTGAACAGTCAGTGAAAGTCAGATTAAGATTTCCACACAAGAAGTGGTGGTAGGTGACTATAGGAATCTCCTTAAACAAAGGCAGCATTTCATCACTACTACATCATGTTAGATGGACTGGCAGAGGCCTTAGTGGGTTTCCCTAGAGAATTAAATCTAGATTAAATGCTAATGAGGCACATAAAGTACTTAATGCCCCTCAAAGGTCTTGTTTCAGGCACTTGGCAGGATTGGCCACCTGCTTCATGCTTTTGTCAACAACCTGCAAGGAAGGGGAGATAGGTTTTTCTTCTGAAGAAATGAAATGTTTATCCCATTTAACATGCATCTTTCCCAGAACAGTAACCCTGGGTATGGTTCATAGCGCTTCTGCATTAAGCTTCCCCTGTAAACAGTCTCTATCTCCACAATGAATTTTCTCTATGTTGATTTCATCTGGGATCTGTAGCTTGTCTAGCACTTTCTGCTTCAGGTCCTGTATGTTTTTGTCACAATGGATCCCATTAAGCTTCCACCATAAATAAAATGCAAAATAATTTGCAAACTTTCTGGCACTTCAGAACTCAAAACTGAACCTGGAATCCTTGGTTTGGACAGGGACATGAGTGTTAAATCTCAGCCTAAAAATAATGCACTTAATAGCTCAGCTGGAATATCTCTGCATAAGACCATCTGTCATAGCTGAGCTACGAACAGTTTGGTGCATTGCTGATCTGTCTCAGCGTGATCTTAAGTTGTTTTTGTCTCCCCACTGGTGAGGCACATTCTTCTTGTTCACTTAATTTGTTTCTCTTGGACTGTTTTTATTCAGCAATTGTCACCAAGTCAATGTGACATGAAGCAGAAGGGAGGAGAGGGCCATATTCTGCCTGAACTATTCAGGGTCTCCATTGCTGTGACTGTAGAGGGTAACGATGGCCCATTCTTGTGTCCATCCTGCTGCTCTTTCTCACTGCAGACTCTGCTGTCTGCCTACTTAGAGATGAATCAAATTTTGACAACGCCTGTTGACAGTGGCTGGAATGTTCTTCCTTTTTTCCATGACTCCTGGAGTTCTTCCAGCCTTGGTAGTGAGCAGTTTCATCCAGTGACTTGCGTTTTCCAGAAGCCTTTCTAATTCTTCCACAGTCCTCACTGCAGAATACCTCTTGTATGGAGTTACTTAGAATGGGTTATACACAAACACACATTTCAGCACCTTTGCATTCACCACTCTATTCTTTCTTTCATATCCTTCTGTCCTTTTCCCCCTCCCTTCACTGCTCCCTGTATGTCTTGTTATACCTTGTTTCTACATGCCTAATTCATGGTTTAAATAACAGCTGTCTGATTCTTTGCTTCTTCTCATACCCAGCTAATTATTTTCAATGTATTGATTTTCCACATGGAGATTAATAGGTTATTCAGCTCTCAAAGCCTATATCCACACAGCTGTGAGCTAACGCGTAAGTATGGAAAGGGGTGGGGGTGTATGCGTTTATGTGGTTGATCACTTTTCTGATGCACTCCTGTAACAAACCAAAGGGATTTTTCTCCTCCTTACTCACTATAAAAAGCCACCAAGCTTCAGACTTTGGCCAATGAGTGATCACGTTTCACAGGGAATAAAAAATAATAAATAAAAACCCAATAAGTTTGCAATAACAAAATTGTTGACATGTGTCTTTCATAGACCTTTAATTGCATTGGCTGTTGTATTCTGGGTGTGAAAGGGCCAGGTACAATGGCAAAGTACCATGGCACAGATGTGGGTGGTCTGGGGTCAGAAGGTCCTCCTGGACCTTCCCTCTTTGCAACAGCCATTTCTGCTTCCTTGTGCTGCTGTATCAGCCTGTGGGGTACAACCAACCAACCCTTTCCTTGCTTCTTTCTAGCTAAAATGATTTCAGTGGTCCAGTGCACTGCAGCTGTATTACACAGCCAGGCTAGGCACAAGAAGCATTGGATTCACTGCTGATAAAGTATCATGGAAACATAACCTCTGGGTATGAAACATTGATCTTACTGGTTTATCTGACCAGTAAGAACCCATGGAATTACGCTAATATAAGGCTGTGAATTTAAGACTTATATATAATTAATGGTTAATTGGGGGAAGTGGGGGTGGAACTTTTTTAACTTCTGTAATCTACTCTATTACTAGTTTTCAAACCATTTTATTTTGTCAAAGGTGAGTGTGATCGGGCTCTATGTGTAAGACAGTAATTGCCAAAGGACTTCAGGAAAAGCCAGAATAAACGGCTAAGCAGGGCAATCAGCAGTTAAAGTAAAAATTTACAAAAATGTTGGCAAAATGATTAGTGTTTAGCAACCCTGGGCTGAGTATTTCCTGCTTTCCTGGATCCTATCAGAATGGTAGCCCAGATTCTCTGCCTCATTAGGATCCTTTGGCATGCTTGGCTTGCTGGGCCTGGAGCTGCAGATTTATAGTTGATGGCTGAACGCCGCAGATATTCAGGGCATGTTCAGAACTCTTCAGAAACCAGCACACTTGCTGATGTATGGGTTGAGATGTTCAGCATCAAAGAAACCCTGGTTGCTGAAGTTGAAACCCTTTTCAAATACCTGATCTTGAATTTCATTCTTGTTCCAATAACACCAAACCAAAAAGTACTTCTGGACCTCACCTTCCTCTTGCCAAAGCCAGATGGATCCAGCTGGGTTCTGGGGGTTCCCCCACATCTGCTACAGTTTTGCTTTTGACCACTGCTCCAAGAAAGCTATGTTGTCATGTATAAGATGAGTTAAAATTACAGCATCTCAGTTAGAACCAATGGCAAGGTTTGGATGGGAATGAGTTAGAAATAGTGATAAAGGTGTAGGTTTAAAAACAAGATTTAGAAGGGAGTGGGCTGGGCATGGGAGTTTTGAGGCAGAACATGGAGTTCTGACCAGAGAAACATGGCTAAAGAACAAGACAGAATTAGACACAGGCTGGAGATGTACTTTTTAAACCAGTTCAAAAAGGGGATGGTGGGACAGCTGAAATGTGTCCAGATATTACTCATTTCCCCCCAGTGTTAACCCCCAACACAAATTAACCTCAGTCATTTTCCTCTTCCCTCTTAGACACACTCTATTTGTCAAGCCATGTTGCCTTAACACTTCCTAACCAGCTGGAATAAATTTAGCCTGACCAAGGGAAAAGCACAACATGGCAGCCTTTGGATGAAGGAGCAAGCATGTCTCTTGCTGCCTGCAGCCTCTTGTAGGTCATCGCAGCACACGTGTGTCCCTATCCTGGTGTGGCTTTTGTTGAAAATGGCTCAAGGTACAAAAACCTGAAGCTTCCTGTTGGGCTAGGAACGGATCAGTGTGGGTAAGGTAGCGTGGGCAGGAAGGTATGCGAGCATCTGGTTTGAATAGCTCTGTGCATGCAATGTCAGCCAACTTTCTGTAGGTTTCACAGTGGTTGGTTTTTCATCCCGGAGCTCTGGAGCAGTTGTGGATCCCACCCTTCCTGTGCCTCCCAGGAAGGCTGCGGGGAAGCTCATCAAAAGGGGGTCGCCCTCCTTCGTTTATGGGAGCCACTGAGGTTAGAAATGACTCCAAAAAGCCTAGACATGCTCCGAAAGGTCAAGTATCCCCTGTGACACGCGGGAGGCAGGAGGACCTGTGCCTTGATGCACTTCTGATGGGAAAGCAACATGTGAGGAGACAGGCGACCGAGCAGCCTGCAGGATGCACATTCCTAAATGTCACTTAGCCATACAACCTGCGAGGGCGGAAACGTGGGCAGATGGAGAAATAATATTTTCATTGAAAATTCTCTACCTCGCAAATATTTCCTGTCAGGTTCCTTCCAAGGAGGGGCCAAAGCAAGGAAAGAGGGGGGATGAGGTGGGATGTGTGGCAGTGGATGCAAGTTTGTGATTCCTCGGGCCTCTCCACTTCGAGAGCATTTAAGTCAATCCCTTTTTTTGTCCTCCTCCCCGAGAAAAGGATCATGCTAAGCATTACTGGAGCCGGAGGCAGTTTGGAAGTGAAATAAACACCTGACTGTTAAATGCTAAAGGTTTACTCAACCCAAAATAAAAATAGTCCTGGTTTCCTCCACGGTGCTCTAGAGTTACGTTCATCAGTGCACATGAGAGGGAGGTTTGCACAGGGGGAGTCTTGGAAGGCTGAGACTCTTCAGAGGGGAACGTTTTGAGGTAATAAGACAGGCCTCCCTCTGTCCTGAGAGAGCTCCTCTGCCACTGAGAAAATGCTGCAGCTGTTTTCCTGGTGCAACCTAAAAATAAACTCCCTCCTCCTTTCCAGGCTGTCTGTATCAGTTTCAGCGGTGCCATCACAAAACCAAGATGTCAAGTGTAAAGGGTCAGAGTCTCAAGGATGGGCACAGTCCCCTTTGTGTGGTCTGAAGGCAGAAGGGTCTCAGCATCTTGGGGCTAAAGTCACAGTGGCTTTTGAGTGTTCAGGAACTGCACATGGTGAATGATACAGAGCAAACACTACAACTGGGCAGTATGAATATAGCAATGTTCCCACCACAGCAGGGCAGAAAATATGGTGCAAACACAGGCATTAAGGAAATTTCAATGGAACCTTTATTCATAGAATCATAAACTGGTTTAGGTTGAAAGGGAACTTAAAGCTCATCCAGTTCCAGCCCCCTGACACAGGCAGGGACACCTTCCACTACAGCAGGTTGCTCCAAGTCCTGTCCAACCTGATCATTCCTGTAGCTTAGCCCATCAAGTTGAAGACATTATATTGCTTTAAATGATCTGTGCTTCAGAAAGCCAAACTGGAGTACCAGAAAGTTGCCGTATATGCAAAATAATTCTGCTGACACGTCACCTCGGAAATGCAAGATGGAATATGCTGTGTATTACAAAAGATATTTATTAGGATTGATCATATATGACAAATACATTTGCAATATGTTTCCTTCTGTCAGGTCATCCATAGATGGACTAGGAAATATCATTTAACACATACAAAGTAGAGCAGATTCCTCCCCTGTGCGGTGGCTGCTTGCTGTTTCGCAAAGCTTGCCAACTTGTAAAGTAGTCCAGAAGGGCTCTATATGAACTAAACCATACTTCAATAGCTATTTCATTGTCCTGTGTAGGTATTCTTCTTCAGGTAACACAGTAGATTAAGCAAACCAGAGAAAAGCGCACTTTCCTGCACATGGTGACTGATGGGATTCCAATGTGGCATCTCTATTGAAGTCAGCTAACACCAACTGCTTCAGAAAAAATTTCCACATCTTTTCCTTTCTTAACTGAGGTAATGAAGCAAATTCACAGGATCCCAAATTATTCAGAACTCCCGAATGGATAAGTTGAATTGGAATTACAAGACTCCCAGATTTGCATTTGCTCTTGGAAAATGGGAAGCCCAGACAGAGAAACACCCAACCTGAGCTAAGGTAATAGCAACACTGGATTAGCATGGAACTGCTCTCGCTGAAATGAAATTTGCTGTAGTTAACCAGAAAGTTTTAGGGTAAGAAATTATAGAACAATTTGAGCAAGGAGAAATGAAAGCCACCTGTTTAAAGTTAGCCTTTAACCCATTCCCTCTGCCTTCTCTTTTGCTTTCTCTCTCTTTCAAATTCTCCCAGTATCTCTGCTTTCCATAGAAGCAAATCTTCCCCAGGGAAAGTCAATTCTGAAGGCAATTTTCCAAAAACCATTTGGCAGAATTGGCCAGTACTTCAACTACAAACATGAAAAGGCATTTATTCCACTAACTCAAACGTAGTTTGGAAGAGACATTACTGAACTTGTTTTAGGAATATACTTTGACTGCATCAGTTTTATTGCTTCTTGTATAAATGTCAAACCCAATTTGCCTCAAAGCAGAAAAAAATCCCTTGAAGTACATGGTAATGTATATATTACATACAAAAAGTGGAAAAAAAGTGTTGTCTCTATGGTAAACTCAAGCCCATACCATGTTAATTGTGCCCATTGTACACGAGTATGATCTGGTATGGAAGACTGTGTAGGGGATTGTTGTTAAGCTGGCCAGGTAATGCAGGATCCTGAGGAATCTAATAAGTTTTAAATTTTGATTGCTTAATTTTCCAATCTAAGCTTTTTCGCTTTTCATTCCTTAAAAGGATAGTTTTCCAGTTGTGCAAAAACCTGTAGTAACCCCGTCCTTTGCGCACCATCAGCAGCATTTAACCTTGCACTGTTAGCACATCAGCTAATACACATCACATCTGAGATCCAGGACACCCAGCAGCAAAAGGTTTTTTTACTTGGAAAGGCAGGGAGAAAAGAGCAAGTCTTCTAAATTCCTATTTCAATCAGTACTCATTGCCAAATTTTCAGGCAAGAAGCAAACTGGCTATTTCAAAACACTTTATCTCAGCAAAACTATAGCTGGAATTTCTTGGGGGCTAAGGAAGAAAGCACATCTTTAATCCAAAGGTTATCCCTCTGCTGAATTTCAGAAACTTGCTGCAGACAGTGTGGGATGCAGCTTCCAGGGGGAAAAAATGGAGATTCTTTCATAATCAACACAAATTTTTAAGCAACCTAAATAATCTGATTTCTGCCACTTTAGCATGATTTGTAGAAATGGGGGTATTAGGACAGACTACGTATTAGGTGCTGCCATTTGTAAAATGTTACTGTGAACACATTAGATTTTGCAATGGTTTCATTTGCATTTTAAGGTCTGATCCTGCAAAACCATAACTTCCTTCATAGGAGTAGCTGCAATGGCAGACACACTGCTTCTTATCTACATAAAGTTAATGTCTTGCACAATTATTTGCAGGATCTGACATGAGACAGAAAATGCAATTACTTTGTGAGTTACAAAAAGGAAAATGCTCTTTGGAATAGAGGTGAGATTATCTGCTGGAGTAAATGACATAGGACCCATTGAATTCAATGGAGCTACCCTGATTCACACCCGCTGATATGGCCCATTAATTTTAGTGTATGAAAATGAATCTCTGCTCTAAAAATACCAATTAGTAATAAGCTTTGAGAAAGAAGAAAAAATCAATTTAAATTCATTTTCTGCAATGCACATTTTCTGTTGCTATTTTAGTTAAATTATTATTATGCATAATAATGGCAGGGCAATAGGTGCTGTCACTTTAGGAATTTGTAGCTATGATGAGCTGTGTAAAAGTTAGTGATAGGGAAATTTCAGGAAAGCCTGTCAATTGAATGCAATAGTAATTATTATCAGTTGGATTAGGGTAGCGTGTCCCATTCCCCTCTGAGATTTCATCCCCATATTGCCAAACACATAAAGAGAATTACACCATCTCAAAACAATTTACAGTCTAACTAGAAATAAAGGGCAGAGAGAAAGAAGGGAAACTGAGGAAAACGGAGCTTCCGTAAGGAACAGAGTTTGGAGTCAGTATCACGCCTCTTGACTCACGGCCAGGTGCACTATTCAACACATCAGGATGAACCTCAAAAAGGGGCTTTTTTAGGTGCATGTGCAAAAGTGAATATGTACTTTGGCATTGAGCCATTTTCAGCATTCAAACTAGCATGCAAGCAAGATCCTGTGTGAACACCCAGCTCTGCAGTCATTGAAACCCCATTTGGTGCATGGGGTTATTTGCATGCTCATTTTGCCTCTATTCAGCACTCATCCCACATGCATTTGTGCAAAGAAGATCACACTCCTGTGCCGGGAAGTGAAGTGTTGTCTCTAGGCACCGCCATTCAGCTTTGGGTTTTCATCAACAATAAAAGCCTTCTGGGATAAGTGGCACTCAAAGGGATTCAAAGCTGCTTTCCTCGTATTCTAAGCAATCCTGTGATAGTAATGAACCATAGTCATAGCTGGATTAGTCACTGTTACTTATAATATAAGAGCTGAAATGAAGTTAAAAATGAAGTTTAGCTTCATGCAGTGCATAATTGAAGGGTGGAACTCACATGCACAGGACATTGCACAGCCTAAAAGTACCAGTTCCTTCAGAAAGTGATTTAAATCCTGGAGGACAAACACAGCAAGGACAGTTAAACATTATTGTTGATAGCTATAGATTGCCAGATGTGCTGAGGAGATCAGTGCTCACAGATTGGATGTGCATGTAGTCTTTCCTCTGCCATGTGCAAGTACTGGGCATACTGGACCTTTGTTTCACTCCACTGTGGCTTAACAAGAGCTTGCCCTATTCCCTGTGGTTACGATATCCAAGCCCAAGTGCCACAGTGATGTAGGAAATCACTCTAATATCGAAGGGTATTTGTTTTAAGAAGTAAGAAAGTAAAAACAAGTGGTAAAAGTTGTAAAAACAAGTATATCAGCTTGGCTGTTTTATAGAGCTTTTTCGGGGTCTGCTTTGGAAACCTACTGCTCTGTACCTGTAACAGTATTGACTTTGGAGAGTTAAGCCCATTTGAGACTTCCTGGGATGACATCAAAGTCATACTACAACAGCCAAGAGTTTAGGGTCTAAAGCACAGCAAGCTGCTTCATGCACCCTGGGGTTGCTCAGAACCTCCAGATATGGACCCAAACATAGGGAAGACTGTAATTTTCATCTACCCTTCAGCAGGCGAGAGATCAGCAGCAGCAGTTCAAGGAGGCAAGTCATCCTCAGGACACGAGCTCCCTTTGCCCCGATCCTTCTCTCCCTCCAGCCCCTGTTCGTAGTTTCACCTTGTTCTGCAGTTATGAAGTTGTTTCTCAGTGGCAGAGAAAGGGAAAGAAAAAGCAACAAAAAAAAACCCCAAAACCCCAAGCCCCACACTTCTTTCTCTAAGAAACCTATTGATGGGCAGATCCTGTGGATTCCTCCTTGAATGGCTATCTTTGAACTGAGGACTTCTTAGTGAAGTTGGGGAGTTTCCTGGGGTTTTACTGTTTTTTTCCTAAATTGATTGTGGAATTTTTAAACAAGGTTGGTGCCTCTGATCTTTTTCTCAGCAGCTGCAAAATCTGTTTCTCCCCCTACAACCTGTTCCACAGAAACCAAATATTGGAAAAATTAAAGGAGGAAGAACAGCAGCACCATTTGCAGAGCCAGCCTCAAAAGAAACAAGGACTATTCCTACTGCTTTGTGAACAACCAGCTATCCAAAAGGGCTTTGATCAAGTTTTTGACTTACAATATTTATGAATTAAGGATAACTGCGGAAGTTTACTTTAGACTTTGATTTGAATATTGGACACTCCTAAAGATCATTAATCCCCAGTGTTGGGATCAGGTCCCCACTGTGAAATACAAGTTTCTTGGTTTTTCCTTGTGTGGAGGCTTTATTTTTCTAAGCCTTGGACAATGAAATGTCATTTGTAGTTCTCCACTTTTTTTTCAGTGCATTTTCCATGTGTTGTTCTACATCTTTTTGTCACAAGGATGTTATTCTCACTTTGTTAAACAAGACTGTTTGATTTCAGTGAACTATGACTTTATACCATGCCTGGACCTGGCCTGGTGTTTTTAATGTCAGCCTGTGTTTATAGTTACATGCACAGAGGTTACACTGCTGGGAGACACAGACAAGTGGTGGCTAAAAATGAGAGAAGCCTATAGGGATGAAACAACTCCCAGAGGCAGAATGGGACATCATTAGACCTATATAAAGACATACACACACACATGTGAATTTCGGGGTGTGCTCTGCAACAACGACACATAAAGAGTTTTATTTAAGACACCTCCATCTTTCCTAAAATCTGCAAAGTGCTGCAAATCTGCGCAGAAGTGTGCTCTAATGGAGGTGTCTGAGCCCAGTTCGGCTGTCTTGGGCCATCCTGTTAAAGTAAGGGTCAGCATCCAAGCAGTTAGGTAGTTTTTCTCTCCAGTCATTTTGAGGGACTTCTACCACCAACCGAATCACAGTTATTTCACACTCAACCTTTCCAAATAATGCTGGAACCATAAAGTTATTTATGTGACCTGCTTAATTGAAAGAGCATTTGCTGTCAGTGATCAAATAAACTGTTATCGATCTTCAGCAGTGCAGGCTGCTCGCATGGAGCATTTGGGTACATACTTTTCATTCAGACACTTTTCAGAACGAATCAGAACACAAATGACTCCAGAGAAAAGAAACTGTGCAAAGCACAAGATGGCAACACCACCGCTGCCTGCACAGAAATGTAAGGGCCTTAATGCAGACAACATCCTCAACTCCAAACATTTGGTGAGAAAAAACTGTTTCACATCACAGAGCAGTGGCTTGGCCCTTTGTTGTCTGGGCAAAGAGATGAGTCCTGGGAATAAAACAGTGGTGCAGCAGTCAGTGGGAATTCTGTTCAGTACTCGACCTGAGCAAGCCCTCTGCAAGACCTGGGGCAGCCTATATGCTCCCACACCTCATCTTTTCAATATGGCTGGGCTATATTGAACTTTTAACTCATTCAAAAAGTTAAATCTGATCTTGATTTGATCAGAGCTTGAGTGCCTAAGTCAGCTAGAGTCTGCAATACTAAAGGCAAAATCCCTGCATACTTAAAAGATGTCAGTACCTGCATCACTTTTGCCTCCCTTTCAATATAAATTCCTTCCTTACTCTTTAAGAATGATTCAAAGAATAGATGCCATGAAAAAAGTGAAGTTCTTAAATGTTATTGTAATGAGGTCATGGCTGCTCTAAGTATCCTACTAAACAGAAATGAGCCATGGAGCAAAGTCTTCATCCTAGGGCAAAGGGCACAGCCTGGCCTGTACCCAGTGTGAAGCTTATTTGAGCCAATTTGTCTTCTGGTTGGCCAGAGGCAAGCTAGGTTGTGGATGGCAACTAATTTCAGAGGAGTATGACAACCCAGGCTGTGAGTTTTCTCCTCGATGCTTTGCTTCTGATGTACAAAGGAGAAGATGTGACATTTTTCATATTCCAGCGCCTGGTCCTTTTCCACTTTCTGTGTTTGAAAGCAGAGACAGAGACACAAGTGGTGGTTGTTTGCAAGAAACATTCTGATCCAAAGGCATCATATAGCAGAAGAAAACCCTAAATGGTTGACTACCAGGTGCTTAGAGGTTATCATGCTATGCACATAAAGTCTTTCCCACACATCCAGTATCAACCACTGTCAGAAACAAAGAGTAGGATGGAAACAGACCTTGCTTTTATCCAGCATGGCTCTCAGGTATTTGGAGTGACATTTAGGAGATGTATCATCTGCCATTAATTCTGTGACAAAGCTATTGCTAACATCATGTCTGAGAGAGAGGGAAATACTTGTTCCACTTCTACAGCTGAGACCAGAGGCTTCTGTTGTGTTACACTTCTTACAACTTCTTCTGATTGTGCATAGGAAAAATATATGTTCAAGGTATGTGCTTACAACTATGAAGACATCAAGGGCAGAATTATCTCTGTTTTCAAACTGTGGAAGCATTCACAGCATTGGAGACCTGCTGAGCTAATTGTTATACCCTCCCTTTTCAGGCTGCAGATTCACGCGGCTTCAGATAGGATGTAATCATGTTGTTCTGTTGGGAATTTTTTCTCCATTTTTAAGACAAGTCTTATTCAAACTTCATTTTTTCAGCATGATTTTTTCAGTCATTTGGACCAAAATACTTTGCATTTTCCTTAATCTGTTATTAAAAAAATGGAGATAAATCATTAACACACTTACAGACTATAGCCATTTTACTGGTAGAATTACCCAGCTCTAAAATATAAGGATTATAATGGAAACACTAACACAGTCTTGACTACCACTGCCCTGCTCTAATATTACTGAACTTCCTTTGGGGGTGAAGCTTTGCCTCAGGAACCTTAATTATCTGATGTGGTCAATTACTCCAAGATAATGATGATTTTATCAGGTATTACTGCTCAAATATTTTACGATAGACAGGCTATTTAATTGCATTCTTGACCTACCAAAATGCTTACAGATGACTCAATTAAACACTAAGGAGAGGTAGGGGGAGGGGAAGAAGTGAGGGAGAGCACTTAAAACCCTGGCTTATAGTTCATTTTGAGAGCTTTGTTCCTCTTGAAAATCCTTCCATCCATTCTTCTTCCATCCATCCATGTATTCATGCATCCATGCATCTATGCATTCATCCATCCATCCATCCATCCATCCGTCTGGCCGTCCATCCATCTATCCATCCATCTATCCATCCATCTATCCATCCATCTATCCATCCATCTATCCATCCATCCATCCGTCTGGCCGTCCATCCATCCATCTATCCATCCATCCATCCATCCATCCATCCACCCACCCACCCAAGCAAGCTGTATGTGTAGCGTTGCCAGGGCAGGAAGTTTCGATAAACAAGTTCAATATTCATGTACAAATAGGAAAGCACGTCCAACCTCCCTCCTGTTNCCCACCCACCCAAGCAAGCTGCATGTGTAGCGTTGCCAGGGCAGGAAGTTTCGATAAACAAGTTCAATATTCATGTACAAATAGGAAAGCACGTCCAACCTCCCTCCTGTTAAGGGATCAGAACTGGATCCTGCACAATCCCTGTGGTGGATCAGCAAATCCATTTAACATCACTGAGTGTCCCAGAGCAATGAGCATGGTGAAATCAATGTTCTACCACGTTCAGGTGAAGCAGAGTTTTTAAGACAAGGAGGAAATGCCTATTACAGCAGCCTCTGGGGATAGTCTCGGGTCTTTTAAACCCTTCAGACTTCCCAATGCAATTCAGCCTGAAGTCAGCAGCCTGGTCCATTTTTCTCTCTGCTGGCCCAGCAGCTCCTGGCACTGGGCTGATATTTGCCAGGGAGGCTGAGGTCACTCTGAGGGCTGCTTTAATTGGCATCTTTGCCTCAGTGGCCGCAATGGGCTGTTTCCCAGGTACAGAACTGCCATGTCTTAAGAATGCTTTGGCTGCGAAGCAAGCATTCCTTGGCCTTGGGTCAGTCCCTGCCCTGGATGCTCCTGAGCAGGCAGCAGAGACCTGGTGAACCCTCCTGCACTGAGTGGTGGGAAGGAATCCTCCTGGTTCCCCAGTCAGGGAGGGAGGGGGGTATTTCCCTGCCCAGCAGCCAATTTGCTGATGGTGAAAAGGGAACTGTGCACATAATTCTGAGGGTAGATGGTTTCCCTGCTGCTTACAATAACATTACTGTAACATTGTCAGAAATGGTGTTAAGGACTCAGCCAAGAGCACAGAGAACAATGGCCCGGCTGCCCTTCTCTTCAATGGCTGCTGGAATTCTGCTGCATTTCTCCACAAAGGTCCCTTTGTCTTTCTGCCCTGGAAATAACATGGGGTGTTGGAGCATTGTTGCAAAAAAAACGGCAACAAGCCCTCCTGGGTAGGAATGCAGTCGCCCGCTATCGCACCAGGCAATGGAAAGGAGAGAGGACATTCTATGGGGGTTTGCTCAGAAAACTTTTCATGAGAATCTCATTCCCATTATATGGGGTTTCACAACAGAATTTTCATGGGCAGCACTTTGATCACTTGCTGTTATGTTTTCAGCCTCACTAATACTCTTTTCAGTCACAATCCAAAGCACAACATCCACAAATATTCCCAAATACATCCTAAATTGCCCAGGAAGGAAACAATTTTCCTATCTGAAATTAGAACAAAATATGGTTCTGTAATGTCAGATTTTAGCAAACCAAAATGCTGCAGCAATTGGTTTGGATAAGTGAAAACAGTTTGGTTTGACTTTTAAAAACATTACTGTCATTAGTTTTCATATCAAGATGAAAAGTCATATTGAAACTACTGTAATTCCCTCATTATTAAGCAGACTGACAACTAACAGTCGAAGGAAACACAAAAACGCAGCAAAGTCTTCAGCATTGTGTAATCCGTTCTTATTTCATTCAATGTTATGTAAGGAAGGAACAATTTTTAGTGAGTAAAATGGTGAACTGAGGCCAGAAAGCGTGGGCTCTGTACAAACAGTGTGCACCAACAGCACTGACCTAAAGAACTTCCTGTGCTTGCGGACCCTCCTTCCACTGCCCACACAGTGCTCTTGGTGGGCACCCAGATGTGCTGCTGTAACATAAACTGCTAGGGCTGGTTTCTCTGTTTCCTTAAAGATACGCTGACAGGAACTTTTATTTATGAATCCCAGTTCAAGTCACACATCACACACTGTGCTATGGCTTTGGAGGTGAAACTGCTGCTCTGATCCCTGCAGATCAGCCTGGTGCTCTATAAAATAGGTGATGAAGCATGGGCTTGCTTCAGTTGGTGCCTGCTGGCATCCCTGTGTCCAGAGCAGTGATGCAGGCACCAGAGCTACTGCAGAGGATGCAGCAGGCACCCAGACCCCAGGGGCATCGCCCTCCACATAACTCCTCACCAAACCAGACCCCTCTGAGTTAACTCACTTTCCTACCCCAGTATCCGTAAAATCAACTCCCCTCTACAACGTATTCCAAATACTGCAAATCAAATTGTTATGCCTGCAATGCCTCAGCTCCTCGTCACAGTACATGCATATTTCAGAGTTGCCACTTAGTACAATTACAGTTCATTTAGCCAGCAATTACAGTAATAGGAAGACTGGCAACCACTGTCATTCAGACTGTGGAATATCGATGTTGCACAGAGGTACTCTTATTCATCCTATGGAGTGTCTCCTTCATTAGACACACATACTCTGGAATCAGACCGAAAAATTAAGACCACTCCTTTTTTGGTATTGTTCTGTTCTGGCTTTTTTTATATTTATCCATATACTCTGGTTTCCAAACAAAAATATGTGAATGATATCCTGATTCCCATTCCAACATGATTTATCCTATGAGTGTGTGAATTATCAGATCTGTTCTTTCAGTAGATCCATTTTCTATTGCATTTCACCTGCTAGAGGATCTTTGACAATCCATCTCTTAGAGGCAACTCAAAATACGGTTGTTCATGGACAGTGAAATACAAAATTTAGAGGTTTTTATTTAAATCTTTTGTACAATGTTTTCTTTTAGTCTGGATTTCATGAACTTACGTTGGGGAAGGCATTGGAATAGGTGTGCCAGTTAATCTTTATTTTAACAGAGTTCTGAAGAATCCACATAAACATATGGCTACAGTTAAGCAAATGTGCACTAGGCAGGAATGAAGTGCTGAATTACAGATGTAGTGCTTCCAAAAGAAAGCTAAGACTATAACCACATCTCCTGAGTTTTAAATCCTCTTTCTCAGTCACTTGACCATGCTGCAGCAAACCTACTTTGGACTGAGGGTTTAAATAGCTGTTATATTTGTATTTCATTATGTGAATGGCCTTAAAGATTAAGGCTTGCACAGGACAAAAGAAGATCTGTATTGTACCTGGAATATTCAGCCCTCAAAAGGGGGTGACTAGCGGCAGGAAGATCCCCTTGTGGTTCAAAAAAGATCCTTGACTCACTGCAAGGAGTTGTTTCAGCACGGAGAATAATGATATTTTCACAGGTTGCCAAACTTCTGCTCTAGAAGAGCCTCTTGGCAGCAGATCCACTTATTCGATGAGCATTACTGAATTTCCTCGTTGATCTGTTTGTCTCCACATGGTGCCGTCTTTTGACGGTGTTACATTATAGCCCCTTGTTCTTATGATAAATTATTTTAATCCATCATCAGAGCACACTCTTGCTCTAATGATGGATTAGTGTTATGCATCATCAGGGCGAGAAGCATTGATAATGTACCAGAAGAACCCCCACTGACAGTGGAAAAATGTGCCAAAAGAATTAATTTGAAGCGCACCAAACCGAAACCAGAGATAAAGGTGCAGTTACAGTTCACAGCAAAAATTCCATCAGAAGAAAGCCCAGCTCCAGTGGCAATCTAAGGAAGGAACAAAGATGGAGACATGATCACCTAGCCACATGGTAGTGCCGGAACTGTGCCATTGCTCGAGAGCTGTGCAACTGGAATTGCCATAGAAGCATAGAATCCCAGTCTGGTTTTCATTGGAAGGGACCTTAAAGCTCATTCAGCTCCAACCCCTGCCACAGGCAGGGACCCCTTCCACTGGAGCAGCTTGCTCCAAGCCCCTGTGTCCAACCTGGCCTTGAGCACTGCCAGGGATGGGGCAGCCACAGCTTCTCTGGGCCATCACCCTGTGCCAGCTCTCACAGAAAAAAATTTCTTCCTTATATCCAACCTGAATCTCTCCTGTTCCAGTTTGAATCCATTACTCCTTGTCCTGTCACTCTAGCCCCTGATGAAGAGTCCCTNCACAGAAAAAAATTTCTTCCTTATATCCAACCTGAATCTCTCCTGTTCCAGTTTGAATCCATTACTCCTTGTCCTGTCACTCTAGCCCCTGATGAAGAGTCCGTCTTCAACATCCTTGTAGGCCCCTTGCAGATACTGGAAGGCTGTTAAATGCACATGCACAAAATGTAAGTGTCCTATGTGTCCCCTTGTGCTATCAGAGGAACCCACTTTGGAGCACGGAATATGAAAAGGCCTGAATTCATGGGGGGTCTCAAAGAATTCAGTACAAATCTTTGGTGCAGCTATCCCCCAATGTGCTCCTTTCCTCTAGATCCAAACTGCATCTGCCTTCTGCATCCCCCAGCACCAGGGCTGGGAAGCTAACCCTTAGGGATGGTGTGTGGTACAGCCCCACTTCTCAAATCCTGCACCACATCCTTCAGGATTTAACTCTCTTGATGCTGAGAGAAATTGGAGTAGACATTTCATACCTTCAATACAACTAATAACTAATTCCTGTAGTACGGACATACCTGAACCACAGAGTGAACCGGAATGTTAGTCAGAGCTATACAGTTATGAAAGTCTATGAAGTCTGCATTTTAACCTCTGAATTTTAGGAGCTTTACTTGGGCTCAGTCATGACTTCCTTTAACTTTAGCAGTGGAAATAAAACAACCAATCAAAAATTCCCAGTGTTTTCTTACTTACACTATTGTAAAGAAATGTGGCCCTTGGTGTATTTTTCTTCAGATTCATGGTTAAACCTATTCTCTCACACCTTGTGTTACAATTGTGATGATAAGTATCAAGAAAACACTGAATACCAAAGGAAACACATGAGAGATAGAGCATACTATCATTCACCTTCAGGTAAATCTGTAATACAGAACACTGAACGCTGCTGGCATTGTCAGAGGCTGGATTCTCAACTCAACCCATAATTTCAGTGATAAAAGTGAACCAGTCTATAGGCACCTGGGCTCTCCAGGGACTGCTCTGCACTGCATGTCCTAACGTGCCTGTAAGTGCCTGCAGATCCTTCTCAAACAGGATTTTCCACACTTTGGAAGGCAAGGCACAGAACCCAAATACAGAAGTTGAATTTGTGACCCCTGTTTATGAGGCTGGTACTTTCACATCCAGCCATCTGCCTCTCGCTGTCAGAACTGTCACACTTGCTCTTCATGCTAGCTTATCTGTGTCAGCATTTTGCCTACCCGATCTTCCTGAGGAAGGTGGGAGAAACTTTACAAACAAGCAATAACGGAGTCATCTGCTGTGATTTGACAGATCTGGGGACAGGGCTAATGTTTCAGAAAGAGTTTTGGCAGGGCAGGGAATGTTCTGAAGAACAGGACCTGTCCAAGCTGAAACATAAATGGCAAAAGCAAGTAGTTACGCAGTAAAGTTAATGATTCACTGTAGTTTTGATGGCAGAGAGGCTTTCTTCTCCTTAACTACCTTTGGCACATGGACCAGTCTGCCCATGGGATTACTGAAAATTACTGTGGTGGGGGAAAGCAGCTGTTCCCCCATCGGTGCAAGACACATCTGTCCCCGTGCTGTTTGTCCCAAGCGGCTGTTGCAGGATTTGGAGCCACTGATGCCACTGATAATTTTTCATCACCTTTGCTGAGCTTTTCATCAACTTATTGATGTGTTCATTCCATGTCACATTCTTGGGTCCTGCAGAGAATGATCTCAGGCAGCTACCAGGGCTTGCAATTAATTATTCACATAAAGCACTAACGCATAGTTGGTCTAGGAACTAAACTTCCTGAAGTTAATAATAATTACTGATTTTTCCTAGTGTAGCCTTTGAAGAACAAGTCTGAACACATCTCCTGTCTCACACTTCATCTGTAGTTACCTTCCCATTAGTGTGGGCCTCACTCCTGCATTTGACCTGACACCTGTAGAGGATCCAGGGTGAGATTTGACTGTGGTACTCCAGACCTGGAGCTATAGGTTCTCTTGACTCCTGATTGAAACCCATCTGCCACCAATCCCAGGAATATGCCCTAGCAGCTGTGATTTATTGCTGTGTTATCATGCCTGTCTGCCTCATTTGAATTTTATCAGGCTGCTTGTCCTCTAGTGTCTGGTAATCAATTATTGTGGTCTGCAAAGAAGCCTTAAGTACCTTGCCAAACACTGCTAATAAACTGGGAAAGAGCTTGAGCACAGCTTCAGGTTGCCTTAAGGAAATTCCAGAGAGCACTTTCCACTTTATTGTCTAGTTCACAGTATGAACTGGGAATTATGTCGAAGAGTCATTCTCTACAGAACTAAACTTCCCTTTAAGGACTGTGCCATACAGGATTACAGCAGATGGACTTGTCTCCATCCAAAGGTTGCTGAACTCAGTAGTTTTTCAAATGACAACAGTAAGAGCAGGACTGAGCCCACAGTCTGAAAGCAGAAACTTCAGAAGAAAATGAAGAAAATCCTGATTTCCTCTTTCTTTTACCGTAGATAAAGCTGGTAGGAAAAATGAGAATGGACAAGGGCCTGCACTACACAGGTAGCACGTACCTGTTGCGCCACACTTGTAAAAAACCCTGTATCTTACAGGCTAAAATAATCACTAGTGCTTTGTGCAAGTCCTCTGCAGCAAAGTGAATGTCACAGGAACCTGTAGTTTGTGCTTTGTTATAGATATAGTATTTTCTTTTGAGGCTGGCTTGCCTTAATGTTCCAAGGAGGGATGAGCTGACATCCGTCCTGCAGGAGTGGCCATCAGCCACCCTCCCTCAGCAAAAACAGTTCTCTTAATCCTGCTCACTTCTCCAGCACTTCAAAGGGCTTTACCCGCGATCCTGACGTGTCAATGACTTGTTTGGTATCAGCATAAAATGTGAGCAGGTTGGGAACCCTGCTCTCAGAGACAGCTGCTGAGAGCCTAGAGATTTGCCCTCTTCACATCCCCATGTACACACACTCACACAGAGCTGCCCTCTTCACATCCCCATGTACAC
>NDXB01003977.1:5272-19698 GCA_002631895.1 Agapornis roseicollis
TTCTTTTGCCCCCCCCCTCCCCCCCCCCCTACTCCCCGCTCCCAGAGGGATGGGAAGGAGAATCAGAGGAATATAACTCCCATGGGTTGAGATAAGAACAGCCCAGTAACTAAGGTATAACACAAATCACTGCTGCTACCACCAATAATAATAATGGTGAGAAAATAACAAGGGAAGAGACTACGATACCACCCGCAGAAAACGAGCCCGACCGGGAAGTGTGAGTGTCCTTCTGGGTAACTCCCTAGTTACCTCCCTGGACATGATGTACTGTGGTATGGAATACCTTTTTGGCTAGCTTGGGTCAGGTGTCCTGTCTCTGCTTCCTCTTGGCCTTCCCTCCAGCCTGGCAGAGCATGAGACTCAGAAAGTCCTTGGTCAGAATAAACATTACTGAGCAACAACTAAAAACACTGGTGTTATCAGCTATGTTCCAGGGAGGGTCAAAACATAAAACTGCATCAGCTACTAAGAAGGAGAAAAATTGACTGCTACTGCTAAACCCAGGACATATGCTCTTTTATGCTTATGTTTGAGGTAACAGAATTGTAAAAAACAGTTTAATGGCAGATGCAGGACAACAAAGTTCAACTATGCATAAAACTGTAAAGCTGTGTTATACAGCTGTATGCATTAGACAGGCTAACTAGGGTGTCATTGTATTCTGGGGAAAAAAAGAAGAAAAACAGGCTAAGTTGTCATCTGTAAACTGAGACTATACACTTAACACAGATCTGACAACCATGACTAAAGAAGAAAGTGAGTATGAAGTGAGAGGGATGCAAAGAGTCAGTTTGAGAGGCATTCAATTTTATCTGAGTTCTATTAAGATAAGGATGTGGATGGAATACACTTTATAAAAGAGAGCATTTCAAGAGCAGCACTAGAAGCTCCTTCCATATTGCATTTCTTAGCATGATAACTACTTTTCTACCATCATAGCCAGGAGTCATGCCTGTTTGAAAGCCACACAAAAAGTATCAGTCAAATCCTGGGGCAGCACATGCTTTCAGTGTAAATCTCAGCAGCTGTTTGGACACTGCACTTGTTGCAGACAAAACACTGGGGCAGACTGATACTAAAGGCAATATGAACAAGTAGATAAATACACAGGAGGGAGGCTGCCATGCACAGTTTCTGGTTTTCAGCTCCGCAGCCATGGAGAGGATAGTCTTCCTGCCTCACAGAGGAGGCTTAATCAGACTGTTACAAGGAAAAGGAAAGGTATTTTTTTTATAGAGGATCTGGCCAATCAGATCACAAAGTGGGTCAGCAAAGACTAGTAACAAGGTACAGTACCTTCAGGAAGGAGAACATATAAGGATGTTTTAGACACTGTTCAGTTCTCAGCTGCAGAAATGTGTCTCAAGGGACTGAAGAGAGGTGGTAGACTTGGCAGTGCTGGGTTAACAGTTGGACTTAACCGGTATTTTCCAACCTATATCATTCTATAGTTCTAAGAACTCCTTTCAGGAGTGGCAGCTGGTTGCAAAGAAAATATTTTTTTGTGATACATGTAGGGATAGAATAACAAAGCTCATGTAATTGCATATATATATACCTTTAAAGGGACTTTTGAAACCTCTATAGCTCCATTGAAACACACCTATTGTTTCTTCAAAATTTGTTCGCTTTTCCTCCCTGAAGTTAAGCACAAAATTTGATCCTGTTTTTCTGAAACACTGCAGAAAATCTCTTTCCCAGCTTACTGCAAAACCTCTTTAATCTTCTTTTTCCTCCCTTCCTTTCCAAGTCTTTTTCAGAGGGTATTTTTTTTTAAATCTTCTCAACATAATGGGGACACAAAAGCTCAATTTGGGGACCTAAATTAGCAGTTGGCAGTCTAGGTGATTCACCAAGAGAAAACAGCAAAGAACTCCAACAGGTAATACAGATCTCTAAATAATGCTGTAAATTAGTTGATTAACCTAATTAGTTAACCTAAATCTAAGCTCGATTCTCTAAATGCTTTACCCTGGTGACTCCCTGAGTTGTAGATTCTAACAATACTTATGGAGCAAACTTTCAACTACAGTATTCTTTTTGATGTTTGTAATTTACAGTTTACATGCAGATTTTTCTTGATGTCATGCACAACGGGAGTTATGAAAAATAACTGGAGCATAAAGTAATTCAGGACTCAAAAAAACTTTTATCAGAACTAAAATGAGTCAAATCTTTAAATATTGCCACTAATTCCTTTTCTGTTGTCTGCATCACTTTATTCATTTTGATTTCACCAAAATAAACTATTTTCTATTTCCTGTGTCTATTTCTGTGTTAATATTTACTTAAAAGATTATCAAGTAATTTAACCATCTAACTTAGTAGAACATATGCAAATTTAAAAATTAAGCCAGCAATTTCTGCACTGAATCAATTATTTTCCGTTTAAGCTGCAGTGTGTCTTTTGGAAAGATAATTTGGATTTAAAGCTTTCAAAGAAAGGAAAATCCACTACAACGCCTTCATGTGCTCTATCATTGGTTAAACAGAAAATATTCCTCACTGCAGTGACTGGGAGCAGCCCTGAGGAGAAGGACTCGGGGGTGTTGATTGACAAGCCAGCCCAGAAAGCTGACCGTGTCCTGGGCTGCATCAAAAGCAGCATTGCCAGCAGCTCAAGGGAGGTGATTCTTTCCCTCTACTCTGCTCTGGTGAGACCCCACCTGAAGTTCTGCTTTCAGCTCTGGGGCCACAACACAAGAAGGATGTGGACCTGCTCGAGCAAGTGTGGAGAAGATCATGTAGGTGCTCAGAGGGCTGGACCACCTCTCCTGTGAAGACAGGCTGAGAGAGTTGGGTTTGTTCAGCCTGGAGAAGAGAAGGCTCTGGAGAGATGTTACAGAAGCCTTCCAGTATCTAAAGAGGGCCTACAAAAAATCTGGAGAAGGACTTTTCACAAGGCATGTAAGGATAAGACAAGAGGGAATGGCTTTAAACTGAAAGAGAGTGGATTTAGATTAGGTATTAGGGAAAGACTCTTTACTACAAAGGTGGTGAGACACTGGAACATGTTTCCTGGACAAGTTTTGGTTGCCCCATTCTGGAAGTTTTCAAGGCCAGGCTGTATGGGGCTTTGAGCAACTTGAAGGAGTAATGGCGTAAATTTTAGTAAAAAGAAAAATTAAAAAAAAAAAAAAAAAAGAGGAAAATTACCCAAAAAAATTTTAGCCAATATTCATTATATGGAAAGACCTAAAAAANTTGTGGTGTTTCATTATTTTTTCTCTCTCTCTGTTAGTGAATACTTCATGCCTTTCCAGTGTGAGTTAGTAAAAAAAAAAATAAAAAAAAAAAAAAAAAAAGAGGAAAGTTACCCAAGAGATTTTTAGCCAATATTCATTATCTGGATAGACCTATAACAATTTTTCCAAAATGAAAAATTTTCAAAGCAGTAGATGTTTCCTGAAGCATCCTGAGCTCTAAGCCTGTTCTCCCATTCTGCTCTAACACTGGAAACCATCCAACCACCTCATGTGTTATGAGGAAGGGTGTTGTGTCCTGCTGTACCTGGTGAACTGGTGTTTTTCAGTGGAGTATGAAACTGCAGAGTAAGTGCCACCTGCTGATAAGGCATGATGTCCCCTCGTTACCCTTCCAGCACAAAGCCCAAGACCAGTTACTGGGATGCAGACATTTCCTGCACAAATCCAGCAGTGGATGCTGGAAGTCACAGTGTGCCAGGTATACAAAAAAACAGCTGTCAACCTTGATGGCTATTAGCAATAATTACCAGGTTTTCTTATTCTTTCTATGCATAGGGTGCTAAGCTTTGTATTCTTTCAAGTAACCTGGAGAAATAACAAGGTGGTAGTCTTGTCTCTGTGAAACAAACTTACGGAATTTGAGCTCTATTCTTTCCAGTGTCAGTTTCACTAAAAATATATTTTCTGCTAGTTGAATTCAGTGATGAATTCTACTGATGCAAAAGACAATGTGAACTTATATATCTTCTAGATTATCTGTATGGTCTATCAAGCTGTCTGTAAAAGCTATTTGCTTGTATGGTCCCTGTCACCAGTCTTGTCAGTGGAAAACTTTAGGGCAGCATTTCTTTTCCTTTAGGGAACTTAGCTAACATAGGATAATGCAGAAGTCATGATAAATCCACACTGATACTCTCTGAAAAGTGCTGTGCTTTATTGCTGACTAAAGGAATGACAATTTCCTCCTGTCTCTTGAGTAAGCAGATGGGACTCTGAATACTGAAAGGAACAGATTATTTAGATTTAAAAGAGACTTTAGTGAATAAAAATGTATTACAGCTCAGCTTGATGGAGCTCCAAGCTGAAAGGAGAGGGAGAATGCGGTTGTTGTGTGAGTATTTCTGAATTATACAACCCCTTAGGCAGTGCTAATGGGGAGGAAAATGGGAATTGCTCCCTTTTGTGCACCCCTTTCAGAATAAGAAATGCAGAGGCAGTGCAGCATCTCTCTCGCGGCAAAGCCTCGGTGGTGGTTGCACAGTTAAGGACACAAATGCTGTTTGCAGTACTGAGTTGTCTCATCTAGTTTAACCTCATGGTATCTGCTGGTGTGAATGTTTTATTACAGCTGTTAAGACTACAGTAACTTCCTTTCTCCTCAGCCTCATTATTGTTTGAGAGAGATGTGGTGGGAGGAAGTACGAGCTGAAACAATCTTGTTTTCATGCTTCTTGCTTGACACAAGTGCTGTTGCACAAGATTGCTGGCTGGTGGAAAGATCAATGACATTTTTAAACAACTGTTACGGTCTTCAGCAGGTTTTTCTTTTCTCTCCCACTGCAGTAATTTTTAATTAATTTGCTGTAAAGGGTAGTAATCCCAGAAGCCTCCCTTCTTGTTGATATTGTCTTCAGTGTCAGTCCTCAGGTGGCTCTTTTGTTATGATCATCTACACAGGTCAGCTGGCTGCTTTTGCTGTGGCTTAACGACTGAAGGAAAAAGCAGCATCTGCTTAGGGTGTGCTGTGGTGAGTTCTGACATGTAGGTTTCATCAACAGCACCCCAGGGCTGCCCAGCAGATCCTCCCCAGCTAAGCTGTGGTGCAGTTAGTGTCTTTAGGGACTGCACACTCAGGCTCCCGCATTGGATGCTGTTCAGAGAGGAGCACTCCTGAGTCTCACTCCATTACACAGCTGGGACACGCCTGTGTGTGCCATGAGCTCCTGAGTTCTCTGCTCTGCATGTAGTCAAGAAACCTATGATCAGATAACAAATGTTTGTTCCTTAGAAGACAAAAAAAAAAAAAAAAAAAAGAATTTTCTTTTTTTTTTTTTTCTTTCCTTTTTTTTTTTTTTCCTTTNGAAACCTATGATCAGATAACAAATGTTTGTTCCTTAGAAGACAAAAAAAAAAAAAAATAAAAGGATTTTCTGTGTGTTATTTCTCTGTCCTGTCTTCTTTAGAACTTTTCTTTTAAATGATTAATTTATGTTGTATAACACAGCTCATTCTCTTCTTTAGTGCACGGTTGGGCCATCTGATTATTAAGCTTACTGCAATGTGAGACTCTAGTTCCCTGAGGGTCTTCATCTGCCAATAGTCTTAATTGCAGTTTACTGTAATTGACATCTTATCTATTTCCTCTCCTTCTT
Source organism: Agapornis roseicollis (assembly GCA_002631895.1). Classification (NCBI taxonomy): domain Eukaryota; kingdom Metazoa; phylum Chordata; class Aves; order Psittaciformes; family Psittacidae; genus Agapornis; species Agapornis roseicollis. The sequence goes on from NDXB01003977.1 coordinate 10,854, forward strand.
TCCACTTAGAAAATTCAAAATGCTGGCAAGCTAGCTCTAGTATTTGGTGAATGTGATAATTAAGGAGGAATTTGTCAAACACTTCATCGTCAAACTATTTTTTGTTTTTAATTAAAACTGCATTTAAACTTTTGGTGAGGCTTAAAAATAAATCTTAACCATAACTGGACCTAAAGCTATGGCCCCAGATTTACAGCTGGTATAAATAAATGTCTACAAAAGGTAGCTTTTCTCTACTGGTTTACATCAATCAGCTGAAGATGCTATTCATTGATCTTTCTCAGAACTTTTCAAAAAATTCCATCCTTCCTCAAAGACTCCAAATGAGAAAAAAAGTGGCCGTTTAAGTACACGTTAGCCTTGGTGTTGCAGTCTGTTCAGAGTTTATAGAAATGCTTATATTTCATCTTCTACAATCTAAAATCGCTGGGTATCATTAGTTTAGCTCTGATCTGCAGATTACTTAAAATGCATTTAAAAGGAGAAAGCAGTGCAAAACAAAATTATTAATTATTAATTATAATTATACCTATGAATAAAGCTTAGTGCTGCTACAATTTTGACAAATACTAATTTGTAATATTTTATTTAGTATTGGAAATTTTGTTTAGCTGCATTTTTGGTGGAAAAAATATAAAGTGATTGTCCTTTTTCACAAATGTATAGAAGGGAGCAGTGCAAATTTAAATGGTACTTTGGAGCACATGGAGTAGATCCTTCCCCACCCTGGAAAGTCTGTATGAGAAGAGTCCTTTTCCTTCCCCCCAAAAGTCCTTAACCAGCAGGTCAGTCCTGGGTTCTTTCTGAGCTAGGCTGAGCAGCTGTTTGGGCCTTTCTAAGGGTTTGTGGGCACAAGGCAAAGCAGCAGTAAAACATTTTGGCTTAGTTACTGTACTGAACCAGCAGCTTTTGAGGCACAGGTGCGACATGTCTCTCTCCAAGGTACTCCTGCTCTCATCTTCTTACCTTTTTTGTAGTAAATGTCACCCCTGGTAAACCTCCTTTCACAGTTATATATTTATGCTATTTCTAACCTCTAGTCTAGAAGAAAAAGTGAGCAACACCTTATACTTCTGTTTTAGGTGATCTATCTCTTAAATGAATGACAACCTGGTTGTCATGAGCCTCTGCTCAGCTGAACCTTTGTGCCAATTATTTGGAACAGCATGCCAGCTGTTGATATACTAGTCCTCTTTGCTTCACTGTGAATTCACACAAAATAGCACTGAAGATGTATTCCAAAGAAATACTCTTTGAAATTGCATGGTAAAGATTTGTACGAAGCCAAACAAGAGGAAGAGGTGTTTCACTCTATGCCTAATTAGACTAGAACTCCTTGATTTGGAACTTGTAGAAGTTTGACATGGGTTCAAGGTGGGCCTGTGTTGGTTCATGGGAAAAAAAAAGTACAGTAAGAGTTATTAAACAGAGAAATGAACTACAGGAAATCTCCATTTCCTCTAATGAAGCTTGAGAGGATATTTGCTTATTCTCCTTGATACTGTTTCCTATGCTTCTGCTTTCAGGCACTCCTGGAGATTTCATAAGCCCTGGTCATTTCCTGTGGATTTATCAGTAGGTCAGCAAAAAAATGATGAATAAGATTGGAAATGATCAGGGAAATAGTATTTTGGTAAAGGTTTTTTTAACCAGGAGGTTGGAAACTCCTAAACAATTCTGGGAAAAACCCCCACAACTAAACCAAAACGAAACAACACCCAAATCCCCCTCTAAACCAAAAAGGCTTGCCATGGTGTCTGTTACAAGGATGTGGCCATGGAAGAGAAGCTTACATTCAGAAAACTCCAGATGGACAAACTTACAGGAAAGGCGGTAAACTGGGGCTCAGTGGTCATGCTTGGCAGAGGGGGAACTTATGTGTTTTCCCCTCAAACATGAGAGAGATGGAAATGTCATCCAGCATCAGAATCAGCCTTTCAAGAGCACACTGAACACCTTGCACAGTACTAGTGCAGGTTATTCTCTGTGTCATCACAAACCCTTCCATTAAGCATGCTGTGAAGAATTCATGGTAGATCACTGCACCAAACTAACTTTGAGTTTTCATGCAGTAATTTGCACTAATGTTGCAACAACAGATAAAATCCCACAGGTGTCTGAAGAAGACTGCAGATGAGGAATGCACTGGCTGGAGAGGGAATAAAGTGGGAGCCAGCTCAGAAGCAGCCAAATTCTGATATTACCCTGAGAAGGGATGGCCTTTGCTTCTTTTCTAAGAAAAGAAGGTTGTTTTTCTTCTTGGGGGAGGGGTATAGGTAGAGAAAACAAGAACTATTTATTTTAATAGGATGTTAAGGGAATTTTGAGCTTGTGCTTAGGCAGTTAAATTTTATCCATAATCATGCCTTCTTATCATAGAAAGGAATAGTTGGGATGAGAAAAGGGATATGTATTGCCTCAGTAGTTCATGCCATAGAGGGGTGCAAATGTTTGTGTTTACACTTATTGCTTACCTTGTATTGTATATTGTATTGCTTGTATATATGTATATACACATATATATATGCTTGTGTATGCATTGTATTGCACTTTCTACAGAAACTCAAAAGGCATTAGAAAATATCCAGATGGGCTGGATCTGAGGTGAAGCATGGTGGCTTATCTCTGACATGACCTATACAGCAGGCTTTAAAGAAGGGTCAAGCCACACAGCCATTGGCAGGAAGAGGATCATGTTCCCTCCATCATGCAAAGGCTTGCCCCATCTGCTGGAAAATAGAGACTGGATAAGCCTTCATGGGTAAAGTTTAACAATCCTTCCTACATTTCTATTTTTTTGGTGTTGGCATTTCTGGGTATTACTGCAAACAATGCTTACTTTGTACTTATACGCTTTGTTCTGATTCAGAGATGCTTTCAGTGCAGGGCTGGATGAGGCTGGCAAAATGAGAATAACCAGTCCTTGATAAGTGAGGGTCAGAGAGACAGTGCACAGTAGTCTTTTAAAATGAAAAAATTCTTTCTAGTTTCTACAGATGAAAAACACAGGCTCTGTAACCATAGAAACATGATGGGCCAAGAATAATGCTGAACTTCTGATGAATTTCTTTTGTTTAGCATAAAATACTGTTTGGAAGAAGGGATATAATCTAGGTAAGGTGAAATATCACTGTTTTTTCCTATACTTCCTTTCCTTCTTAAGTCTTGGATTACTTTAGATAGCTCTTATTTTACAGGAAGGAGAGACCTAGGGAAGTGAAGCTGATTTCTCCAAAGCCACATTGCAGAAGCTGGAATAAACCCCAACTTTTCTCAGGTTAATTGGGGTTGAATTAACAGGGCTTAAATTAAGTTTAAATTGATGGTTTGAATTAAAGTGCTTACAAGAAGCTTTTTGGGTGATCCAGCAAAAGTTACATGAGATGTGACATGCTGCTCTGCCAGAAAGATGCTACTCTCAGCCTTGTTCTTTGACTATATCTATGCAATGGGAGATGTGTTACACACACCTGAACTAGCAGCTCTGATATATCCAAACTCTGTACAACTACTTTAATTTCTTGACTAAGCTATAGGCTTTGTTTTCTGCCTCTATGACTCCTTTTGATGTCCAATGTATATAGATACACCTGGACTAATTTGATGACCCTACCCTGCAGCAGTCATACCATTAACAGCATTGATATGGAACTTGAATCTTTCACTCTGTTCATGACACCAAAAGACATGCTATAAAATCCAAGCATACAAACTTCCATAAGTGTTTTGTATAGTAATTCCTAAATATTAACTGAGGATTTAAGTTAATACCTCATTCTCCCATGCAAAATCCACTGACTTTTTTTGGCATGAATGAGGACAACATTTGTCAATAGAAAATTAGCAAGATAAAAGGAACACAGTGAGCTAGTCTGAGCAAGAAGGGGAGATTTGTAGAAAGCTGGCCAGGCTTCCTAACTGTCAGTTGTCTTACATGTTGATATGAAGCAAGTATCATCAACATGAAAAAATAGATGTCAGCCTTAGTGAACAGTGGAGATCATGTACTGCAATGGCAGAATATAAATGTAACACAAATATGTTGCCTGGAATTACTTGCCAGGAATTTGATCTGTCTCCAGTTTCTGAAAATACTAGCAGTGCAGAGGCATTTGGTTTCTAAACCCATAACAATTGCACTTATTCAGTGCTAGAAATTCTTTTTGTAAAAAAATGTTGATCAATGTAAGGGTGCAAACGAGCCCCCTCCTAAGATGAAAGAATCTGTATATATGCATAAATACTAAGGATACTAAGTATTCACAGATATGACATAGGATAAGATAGTAATTAATGATATGGCAATTACAGCAGTAAACAACAAGCTTAGATCCCACTGTAAGTAACCTTTCAGTCAATGGAGGAATTAATTTTTTCATGCTTTCAGGTTAGAAATCAGACTTTTTTATTTGGAATCCCTTTTGATTTTGATGCAGAGTAATTCATACAAAATTGTGTCCTGTGGAGGCATTCATGAAGCCAAAGGATATATTCACAGAAAAAAAAAATATCTAAACTCCCATATAGCTACAGGGAATACAGTTTTATCTTTATTCTACAGGAATCTCTTAAGGCCCTTTTGCACTAATGTTAAGATGAAAACAAGCCACTTAAGCCACAAGAAATCACATATTGCAACATTATGAAATTAGGCACTAGCCCCATTAGGATAATTTGGAGGGTCAAACTAGGTCCACTATATTCCTTGTAACATAGTCATGGAAAAGAGTTAAGTTTCCTTCTAAAGGTGATTTAGTGATGAGTGACTTGAGGCATCCGGCTGTCTTAAAAGGTCTACAGAAGCTCTCTTTGCAAGGGAGCTGCTTGTAGATAATCAGTAGAGGAACAAACACAGGCAGTATCTGAATTCCTGTTTCTCCTTAACAAGAGCATGAACTGGGTCTGCTCATAGGATACTTCCATCCTCTTGGTAGTATTTTATAACCTGATGGTTGCAGCATTCTTGTGGGGGATGGGGATTTGAATTCCATCAAATTAAAAAAGGAATTAAGCCCTGATCTTGCTTTCCTGGATGGTGGTGCTTGGCAAGATCCAGCTGCAAAAATCACTGCCACCTCTCCATTTGCTGTTGTCTGAGAGATAACTGCTCTGCTCATTGTAGGGCTTTGTGTTGTCTGTGTCTCTACCAGATTAGGGTCAGCTGCCAAAGGCAAGAATAGTTTCAGAGCTAAAATAGAAGCATCTGGTGAATTTTAGATTCAGTAGGTACTCACTTTGGATCATTTGATATTAAGTACTGGATTATGCCTTATGGTCATTTTGAACACTGTCTTGCAGAGGTGGGGATTAACCTCTGTGGTTTTGTTACTGCTTTCTCAGATTCTCTTGAAGTGTTACTGTTGCTGAAATAATTAATAGCTAAAAAAACAAATAGTATTTCAAACGTTTTTGTCATATCCAGCCTTGAAGTGGAGATCAGGGGTGTCAGCCCATTTGGATTATATGCGATGCACTCTGCTTTTCTCTTGGTGTTAGTTTCAACCAAACAGCTGGATTCTGCATCTGGGAAGAAACAGAATTATTATTTTTTAAAACTACTTATGCTGGTCACACTGTCTTTGAAATGCTAATGCAATGGAACGGCAAACTCATTTTCTATTCTGACAGGCAAATTATTAAATAAGCTTGTCTATCCCTTTTTGGCCTCTGAGCTGTCCAGTAGTCATGATGCTTCAGCAAGAATATCAGATTTTAGAGCAGATATCTGATCATGGGGAGCTTTCCTTTGTGCAGGCACATGTGAATTTTTATGCAGAAAAAAGAATTGGCTCTGGAGTACTGCACATAGCTAAGTAGGAGGGTGATTAAGAGTTAACTTCTGTAAATAAAGGGTTGTTTATTTTCTGTCAGGCATGAAAATATCATTCAGTGGCTGTTCTTTGCCAGGTCTGTGAACACACAGTTCCTAGTGTACATCAAATACTCAGTCCACTCTGACCCAGGATTTTGGCTCATATTTCCTCAGGATAATAAACCTTTCTACTGTTTTCTAAGAGGCTTTCCTTGCTTTTTTTTCCTTTTTTTTCATAATGGCTAGAGTTCTGCCAATGGTTCTTGAAAACAAATTCATCTTTTAACGAGGAACACAGGCAGCTGGTGCAAAATTTCAAACAGAATATTGAAAAATAAACTGTGCATAAGAATACAAATGAGTTTCACCTACAGACTGCCATATGAGACCATTCAAATTCCAAGTGTAACTGCAGAACTAGATTTTGAACTGTGCCAGAGCAGGGGATTCCCCCTCCTGTTGAAGATGCTGCAAGGGAAAAGAAGGAGCTCAACTGGAAAACTAAGCCTCTAGTCTCTTTCAATATTAAGAGTAACTGCTCCGTGAAAAATGTAAATTACTTTAAGGCAACTGATATAAATTCAGAAATGATCAGCAGCAAGACAGGTATTTGTGTGACATGTGCATGTGTAGGAGGCAGGCAATAAGGGGGCAACAAGGTGTAATTCATGCTCAGAATTTAGGTCTGTAGAGGGCCAATCAGACTGCTGAGTCTGACTCCCCCCTATCACATTCTTTTTAGCTTACACAGTACAAGCCCCAAAAAAAATATTCCAGCTCTTTAACAAATTTAAGGCTTCTAGTACAATAGACACAAAACCTCACAAATGTTGAGTGTGCCCGGGAAAGCATGCAGGGGTACGCAGAAATATTTCCATGGCATGTTAGACTCCTATTGTCTCAGTTTACTTGGCATATATCTGTTGGAAATACAAGCCAGTACATTTTAAATACAAGGGAGTTTATTCTCTTTTAAAAAGTAGATCAGTAAGCATGTCTTGTGGATTCACATCTATGAGAAGCCATGCTTTATTTAGCAGTTTTGTAGGATTAATCTTTTGGTAGCACAAAGCTAGATATCTCAGCCATGGCACTGATAATTTTTCCTACAGAAATATTTTGCAGGAAGCCTTTCAGCCTGGTGACCTATTTGCATGAAATTTTAGCTGTCTGAAATTTCTCTTTAGCTTGCAAACATGCAAAGTATTATGTCTGGAGTATTTATCCACTGATGCATTTTTCAGTGCATTGGCTATTTTCATATGTTTTCACAGTAAAAAGAAAACCAGTGAAAATGTTTTTATTGTTTGTAGCAGAGTCTGTTCCCTAATTTCATCAGCCTTGATAATTCTGCTTACCTTATTAACCCAGTAAGGATGTCGGCAATTTTTTCTCCTGTTTCATATGAGCTCTTAACAGTAAATATCAGTAAGGAACATATATTTAACTGGTTCAATTTTGGTCTTAAATTCTAAATCTCAAAAAATATTTATGTAATGTGCCTCTGAGTTATAATTCTCTCCTGGATTTTGGATCTTGGCAGTTAAAATCAATTTGATGTTTAGTGTTTTTTAAAACAAGCACTATTATGAAGCACAGGAATAGCTTCTAAGCTGTTATGACAGCATCCATAATCCTGGGGGAATATTCAGTTTGTTTACATTGGAAGTATTTTAGCACATTGGAAGTTCTAATAAAACTCTTGCAATTGTCATCATATCTAGTGCTACATAAGGATCTAATAATTTCTCCAGAGTAGTATATACAGCTGTGTTTAACCAGTACCTTGAGTAAAGCATGTACACAAGGGAGGGATGTTAAGAACCACCATGACAAACTGAGAAATGCATCTTCTGCTTGGTTATATATGTTCTCAAATTACAAAAAACAAACTTAAGAAATCACCTGTTTTTACTTAGATGCCCAAATCTTAGACCTCTAAGTCTAATCTAGGTGTTCAAGGCTTCCTTAACCATCTACATTGAAAAATACGCATGTAGAGCAATAACGCTTATTCTAAGATACATCTCTAGCATGAACCTGATAAATCATCAGTGGGAGGTGCCTCTTTGTATGCCTCAATTAGAAACAGAGCACAAAATCAGCTAGGTCTTAGACATCTAACTTAGAGATGTCACAAGTAAATGAAATAAACTTTACCCCTATTGAACAGATTTGTGAAAACTGCTTTTACATCTGGGTCTCTGATACCTGCAAATCTAGATCCTCACAGGGTCTTCTGAAGATCAGTGGGAGAATTAATTTTTAGTATTTAGTATTTAGTAATTTAGTCCATGGGTGGTTTAAATCAGCATGCACTAGTATAAGCTTTTAAATTTAGAACTGATAAAGGCTTAAACTGTAAAGGTATTAGTGATCTGTCTGGAATTCCCACTCAGTCTGTTTGTCCTTTGGCTTATTTTTTTGCCAGACTTTTTTTTCAGCTTTTCCAGGAAGTAAGCTTTTTCATCCCCAAAATGTTTTTGTGATAACAAAAGAATTTCTTTTCCAACCACAGGATAAGCAGTTGACAGAAAAAAGAGGCTTATAAAAGGTGGAAGCAAGGACAGGCGGTCTGGGATGAATACAGGGATGTTGTCCAGGAAGCTCATTTGGAGTATTGTGTGCATTTCTGGTGTCCTCAACATAAAAAGGACATGGAGCTGTTGGAACAAGTCCAGAGGAGGGCCCCGAGGATGATCAGGGGACTGGAGCATCTCCCATACGAGGACAGGCTGAGAGAGTGGGGGCTGTTCAGCCTGAGGAAGAGAAGGCTGCATGGAGACCTCATAGCCGCCTTCCAGTATCTGAAGGGGGCCTATAGGGATGCTGGGGAGGGGCTCTTCATTAGGGACTGTAGTGACAGGACAAGGGGTAACGGGTTCAAACTTAAACAGGAGAGGTTTAGATTGGATCTAAGGAAGAAATTCTTTCCTGTTAGGGTGCTGAGGCACTGGAATGGGTTGCCCAGGGAGGTTGTGAGTGCTCCATCCTTCGCAGTGTTCAAGGCCAGGTTGGATGAAGCCTTGGGTG
>NDXB01003978.1:0-17752 GCA_002631895.1 Agapornis roseicollis
AACCGAGTGCTGACCGACCAACTCCTCCAACCACCCCGAGAGAGAACTAGGCCTTCCGGATCCTCCCCAGTTTCATCCTGGGCATGACGTGCTATGGTATGGAATACCTCTTTGGTCAGTTTGGTCCTGTCAGTACAGTCCTGTCCCTCCTTCCTCCTGGCTTCCCCTCCTCCCCGGCAGAGCATGAGGCTCACAAAGTGCTTGGTCAGGGCAAACATCGCTCAGAAACAACCAAAACCATCGGCCTTATCAGCCTTGTTCCCGGGTTAAGTCAAAACACCAGCTACTAAAGAGAAGAAAAACTGACTGCAACTGCTGAACCCAGGACAGGATGGTATTCTTGAGTTGCTCCAGGGAGTCCCTGGCAGAAAATAAAACCTAATCTTGTAAAGATTTGGCAGTGGCAGCCAATGGTGTTACAATCCAACATAAAAGGAGGGTAAATCAGAGAAAAGGGGGCCCATCTGGAACTGAAAACAATGTTACCAAAAAGAAAACCTTTCTGAAAACCGTGACAGTGTGAAGATGAAATGTGTTGATCATTTTTAAGCATAGTTTTTCCGCTCCCAATGTTGTAAGCCCTGTTTGTGCCCAGTCTCTTTTCAAAGACACTGAAAAATAACAGTATGACTTTGGAAACACACTGATAAAGCCTTTATGCACTATCATCAATGTTATTTTGGCTTTCTTGTCTTAGAGGAAAACCAAAGTTTTCCAGGAATTTCATCCCTATGGTTCCCATTAAAATCAATGGAAGTATCTTTCAATCCCATGAAACTGATGAAAAACTGACCTCTTCAGCTATCGCAATTAAAGGATTGTAATGGCACTTGTTACCTTGGCCTACACTGTAAGAAGTTCTTGGAAGTTTATTTTATGGTAATAAAATCAGCTTAGCTATTTAAATGCTGAAAATAGAGGTCATCCAAGTTGCACTGTGTCCCATCTGTTGTGTTACAGTTACATGCCAAGATAGCTTTCAAAGCACATTAAGATGGAAAGAGGAGCAGGTCTGACAGACACTGCAGACTAAAATAAGCACAGAGAGCTCACACAGGTTAAGATTCAACTGGCCACAGGCAGTGGCTGCAGGGTATTATTCTTTTGCTGAAGCTTAAAAGAAAATGTTAGAGAAATGTATCTTCAGCATGCATGAGGTGGAAAATGATGATGCTCTCCTTAGACATGTGCCACTGGTTGTCTCACTTTCAGAAAGTCTTGGTATTGCTATTATAGTGTTATTACAAGAGAAGAATTGGATGCAAATTAAGCATTCTGGGCTTTTACAAGTAGGCAATTACAACAGCATAACACCTCACTGCAAGTAACTGAGGCCAGAGATAGTAGTGCACCACAGGCAATAGCAGTGACTTCTGTGGCAAAACATTTTTTACCATGGACATGACACTTGTCATTACAGGTAGAGGTTCACTATATGTAACTCAGCATTAGCTATCTAAAAGGCATCTACTGCCACCTAATTGTCTAGGATAGCTACAAGAGAGAAGGGTATCTTCAGAGTCAAAGCATCCCACACATTTTAACTGATAGCCCTACTTTGGCATGGTAAGAAACACCTTTTAGAAGTACAACTCTCTATATCAGTGACCCAGAGGGTGGAGACAATAGCCATCTAAAGGAACAGAAGATTAATCTAAGGCAAAAGTTGGTCATTGATTTCATCTTGTGTTTTAAAAAAGCCCTAGCTATTTGAAATGAATTGTGGAAGTATACTATGTTTACTTTTACTGGCTTATATATATAGTAAAGCGTAGGCTGTATCTAATGGCTCCTAAATGCTCAAAGCTTTTTGCTCACTTGTATCTCGTTTACTATTTTAAGTGGTCTGTAAATAGCAAGTCAACCAAAATCCAAAAGATAGTACAGTTAAAATCTAGAATTGGATAAAGGAGTGTGAAAGCTGCCCTGATAACCCACTGACAGAAACTGCAGTGATCAGATTCTTTTCTAGATCTGCCACAGGTCCGCTAATAGACTCTGGGCAAATTATTTCATCTTCTAGGATGTCACCTACAAAGTGGAGGTGATATTTATGATAACATTTAAAAAGCATTTTGAGTTTAAAAAGGAAATTATCTGAGGTAAGATAAGATTTTTAGTGCTCTTGAGCACTACAAGATGTTTGAGGCAAGAAGCATCACCCAAGTCCTAAGTCAACCTGCACTGTTCTAAATCCAGTCAAGTTACATGCCTTGGATTTACACCTGATTGATGAAGACTGACTTTGCTTCTATGAAGATGAAGGAAAACGTATCTTTTTACACCAAATGAAGATTTGGTTTTATATGTTTACTTACAGGTTGCAAAATGCTAAGCAATTTTATTTTTGTTAAACATTGCAAAATGAGAAGTAATAAAAGCAGCTATTCTCCTGCTTTGAAGAGACGGGAAATAATTCTTCCCTAAAAAAGAAAAGCCTTTCTGAAGGTAAAAATATGGCAGGTAAATACAAGGAACGGGATCATATTCATTAAAAATATTGGGGAAGATGTTTTTGTATTTGTGCCTACTGCATGAAAAAAGATGAATCATTCTAATGATTGCTACCAATTCTGGGTATATTGGGATAACACCTCATTCATTTAAAACTCATCAGAAATGAGGAAAAAGATGCCAGTTTCTCAGCAGAATTCTGAGTTTCACTAAAAATAAAACCATAGCAAAAGGTGATTTTTGTCCATGGATGAGAAAGAAGGTAACTTCTGCAGGAAATGGCAGAGACAGAAAGATGTAGGATATGGCTTTAGGTAAAACTTGCACATTGCTCTCCAGAGCTCCTACTGCTTCCTGGCTTTTTGCCATCTCATTCTCTGTACATCATTTCAGATGGGAAAACTGCTATCAGCGACTTTCAGAAATGAAAATATATGGTGTGACTCAGAAGCTCCTCACTAATCCAAAAAGGGATGGAGACAAGAAAAAAAAAAAGATACATTTTTACCTAGGGTGAAGGAGGGGAAATAATGAATACTAGAATATTATAGTACATTTGAAAGATTCATTAACCTCAGTTTTTAATTGAGCAGGCAGTAAATAAAAGACTGACTGAAAATAATCAGATTAAATTAATGATTTATGGTCTTAATGCTTTTATCTGTTAGGCTTTTGGAAATCATGTGTCACAAATTAGTATAATTAATATTTTGCACTGATGTAGAACCTTTTGTATAAGGTTGCCAGTAATCTATTCATCCTATCTATTTACCATTATTCAATGAAATGGGCAAAGATTACAGTAATATTTTAGACATCTGTGTGCAAATCAAGGTTCAGAATTTTATCTCCTCTTGTTTTTGCTTATAGAGATTGTGAATGTGAAATATTACAGGTTCCTACCTGTGTTAGGTAAGTGTTTGACTTTATTTAAACCACTGGAACTCAAGATAACTCAGTGACTAGTTCCAACACTACATATGATTAGAGGTTTAACATTATAGAATATTGTAAGAGCTGTGGTTAGTAGCAGGTATTCCAAGTATTTCTTGTGTACAAATCAATTTTTATAACTTAAACCAACAAAATTACCAAGCATTCTTGTGTTAAAGGAATGGCTTTTGATACTGTTATTATCTGAGAGGGCTACCACAAAGCCTCAGATTTTCTTCTCTCCTATATAAAACTCAGTTATATTGGCATCCCAACACGAATAATAATCCCACTGAGGAAGTTACACTCTGAGTCAAATAAGGTATTATTATTGCTTCTTTCTCATTTCCCCCTCACTTACCTAAAGACTTATTTATGTTAATTTCCTTCTTTTGTTAATATACATTGGTAAGTAAATTTATTTTCATTCTGACATTATGCCAATAGCAATTTTTGCAATGAAAATGTATCCATGGGACTTCAGTCATGTCACAAACAGTGGTTTAAGATCTTATGGCTGCTTTTAACTGTTTCCTTGGGTATGGTAAAATTTACAGATCCCTTTAAACCACTGAACAATATGCATAGTACACTGGGATTGTGCGCATACTCCCCACATCTCTGGGTAAGAATTGTACTTATTTTTCATTACAAGTAAAAGAAGAGGTGTCATTTAATTGGTGCTTCAGACAGACTATGGAATTATGCACTGCACGGAGACATGTAACAACACCATTTGGGGCTCTATGAGGAAAGGTTCATATTATAAAGCAAGGACTTTCCCACCCAGTTATAATGACCCAGACATGAGGGTGATATCACTAGCTTGTAAGTTACTCACCTTCTAGAATCAGGACCTCTATCCTACAATCCTTTTGATGGCAAGAAGTATGGGCAGTGATAAAATCTTGACTTTTCCTCCCTCCTCTATCTTGTGCTTTTGAAGCATAACATACTGTAAAGAGATTATTTCTTACAGAACTTCTATACCCAGGCTTTTGAAGTTCTGGAAGCACTTTGGGATCTTCAAACCACAAATTTTATAACCTGTGTACTGTGAAACTAAACTTGCTGTTGAGATTACACTTTCATGCTAAAATCCTTTTCTGAGCTACTTAAAAGTTTCTTAAGAAGTTGTCCTCAGGCTGAAGTTCCTCATGCTTGCTCTTAAGCCACAGGGAAAACTTTCTGGAACTTTGAAGAAAATCCACTTAATTATTTGATCAGATTTTCAGAAATCCAAGCTTAGAAATAAAGCAATAAATCCAATGATTTTCATGCTAAGCCATGAAGTCAGCCTTCCTTTATTATCATCAATATCTCATAAAGGATTTTCTACTGAAATGTGATTCACCCATTTGTTACAATTTTTTCCTAACATAGTAGTGAGGTGCTTGGTTTTGATTTGGAAATTTATCTCCAAGTTAAGGTATAAAATAAATTTCCAAACACTGTGGAAAATCGTTCTTAGGATTTTTGTATTTTACTTGGTAATATCTAGATGGTTTTTGAATTAGCTTGCTATTCTGTTTACCTAATGAGGTATACCAGTTTTGCAGCACGATAGATTTTTAAATATCTCTTCTCCTTCATAACTGAACACAACTTTTCACCTACGAAATTTATGGCTGAGAATATTTACTTTCTGGATCCATATCTACCTGAGATGTTGAATTTTCTTGTTGAATCCATGGGCTGTCAGTAAGTAAAAAAAAAATCTAGTCCCATATGTACTTAACATTCAGCAGCAGCACTACAGGCACATATAAATACAATGTGAAAATTCATTCTAAAACTTTCTCTTCCCCAAACAACCCTCCCTGACTCTTATCTCTTACAACCTGCTCTATGTCCATTCATAGCATCATCCTGCTCTCTGCTACCATTTCCCTCATGCAATTCTGTAGCAAAAGCTTCCAGCAAGAGATGTAGATTTTGTCAAAATAGCAAGTATCCTGGGGGAAACAAAGACATTTTTTGTCTGAGACTGCTGGTTTTCTTGAGGATTCATTTTGACAAAAAACGTATTTTAAAGGGGCACAAGCCATCCAAGGCTTAGACTATAGGTGTGACAGCACAATAACAACAGTTACTGAACATACCCAAAATGGCAAAAGGTGCATTTCAGTACTGAAAATACCTAGAATTCCAGGAAAGCACACAATACATATCGATGTGTTTTTTCTTTCCAGTAAAGCCACAAAACACTCTGCCTACAGGTATTACTTTCATCTAGGAAATGCTAAGTAAAAGTAGGACATTTTATGTTTGTACATAGACATACTAGTGAAACTGATAGAAAAATGGGTAGTATAGATATGAGTCACACAGGTAATTAATCTTTTGGGGAAAAAATGACTTATAATAAGAGATACTAGTATTTGGAGATGATGCTTTTTGCAGTTTCATACTTTGTTCTGGATTAATTAACTTTATTATTCCATTTATTTATTCCATTTGCTACTACATTTGAAATTTTGCCACATATATCTCCATTGCAATCCTTTTTGAAATCAAAGCTGTTAAGATTTTTGTTCAAAATCATGAGATTTCTTGATTGCAATTTCTTCTTTTACATCAGTTTAAAACTCTGTTGTTAAAGATGCCATTCTCTCCTCAGGTCTTTCACCTGGCTGCTTCTTGGACATCTGCTGATTTTTTGACCATGACTGAATGCTCTCCTTTATTTCTGACTCACTACTTTGAAGTAAATGCTCCTTTCAATTTCCTTAGAAGTACCTTACTGCTTGAACTGAACTTTTTTTGCTTCTAAAATAGTTCTAGTTCCTCTGTCTCTGTCCTTCATGTTGGAAATGGCTCAATCGTGGATGGCAGATTACCTGTCTCTATAGTAATATAAGCTCTTTATTTAATTTCCTCCTTTGCTATGAGCTTGGAATACCAGCACAGCTTCTTGTATTTCACCCTTTCTGTTATTCCCTACCACTCCCCTTATTTCTCTTAAATTTCATGCTCTAAGACAGGTTTTCTGATTAAACTTCTTTCTAACAGTGAAACTATAGATGTACTTGTAAAAGCACAGTTCCACTGCTGAAATTTAACCATACTTAATAGATTACAGACCAAAGGCTAAAATGTCAAACATTTTACATAGTCATATAATACTAACCTGTCTTGAGTGGCAAAAATTAATCCAAACATATAGTATAACTTGAAGCACACTTTTTAAAGAAACACTGGGAAGAGAATTAGTTATGGCTAGAGTATATTACCAGAGACATAAATAAAGCATTTTATTTTCACTCTTATATCCTATTTTATATTGGGGGCATCTGGGTGGGGCTGTCCGGAAAATATAATCTTTGAAGAGCTAACATGGCTCTCTGTCTTCAGAAGCACATATTCCCTTCAGATCCCCACAGCTGGCAAAGATGTCTGCACTACACAACAGACTGAAGATAATCAAATGAAACTAAGAGATTAGGAAGTTGATGGAAAAAGCCATTTTAAATATTAAAAACACAAGTCTTGAAGTCAACAATAAAAAAGGGTCTTGCTCTGGGTTCATCTTGAAAACTTATCCAATACCCTTACTACATCTGAAAGAGGTTGAAAGACAAGGAAGCTAGTGGAGGTCAGCTGTGGCACTAGCAGTATTTCTACCTGATATGTCCTAACCATGCTATTCCAAAAAGATAGATCTCCTCAAAATAATCTTTGGCCTTTTTAGCTCCAACTATGTATCTTATTACAGGCTGATCTTCCTTCTCAAAAACATACATCTTCCAGTTGCTAGAAAGGACAGTCAATGAGGGAGGAAAAGGTAATCTTAGAGGTGATGCCCTGTTGACACATGCATAAAGCAAGGCATGTCATATGACTGTTAGAAGGAAGACAGTTACCATCTCATTTTGTTAACCTCTCTCAAAGGTTAGGACCACTTGATGAACTTCCCACTTCCAATTGCAATCCATATCTGGGGATAAGAGATTGCTTTCTTCTGTGTTACAAAAAACCTAATAGGTTGGTCAATGCAAAATGCTGGTAATAAATTTCATCTAAGTGAAGAGACTTTCATAATTGTTGCCTAGTGAAAAGAAATATGAACACACACAGCCCCCCATTTGTGAAAGAAACTGAATGTAGGTAAAGTGCACACCTGCCAGTACTGATTTGTAGTTACTAAAGAGTGGGCTGAGCAGTCATACAGCTGGGAATTTTATTCCATGTTATCACATAGATGTCATGGATTCATCCTGACAATTTGAGAGCAATGCCTCTGATAACTAGTTTTACTTCTCTCATTGATGAGAGAGTAATTAAAGAGCTGTTTCAGGAGCTTCCACTTATTTTAACCTCTTCCCTGCTTGAAGAAATTGTATGTCTGTAAATAAAAATAATGACTATTGGTGTTTAAGTTCAAGATAAAAGGACTTCTGGGCTCCAAAGGGCCCCTTCTGCTAGCAGGTTTATATATTCACTCTCTTCAAAGCAGTTCTTCCTTTGGAAGTGGTAGGGGATGATTTTGAGCCCAGATGTCGTATGCCATCTTAGCGTACTAAGGTTACAAATTCAAACAAGTGGTTATGAGGAGCTAAATCCATAATTTATATAATCAAATAATTAAAATGACACCATGAGCCACTGATTGTATTATTAACTAGTTTTAAGTCACATAGATTGCTGTGTGATTGGATTATATGTGATAGCAGACATAAAAGGATACTAAAGTTTGTAGGAGTCATTGTAGTTTGGGATGATGTGCCATATGAATCATATAACACAGTAGCATTATCAGACAGTGGAAGCGAGTCCTACTTAAGCAGGTGTTAGTCACCAGAAAATATCTGTTAAAAATTACTCAGTGATTAAAAGGTGAGTAACTGGATGTCATCTCTTACAGAGACCATAAATAAGCAGGTTAAAAGTTAATTCTCTTAAAAAAAACCAAAAAACAAAAACCAAAACCAACCATTCAGCTTACTGGGAAATACTGGGAAATCACCAGGAAGAGATTTTATACAAGAAGAAAGCCAGGTGTTTCTCAATAAAGTACGCAAAGAAAAGATATGCTAAAGAACTACAGCAAGAAGTGGCCGAAGTATTTTCATTGATAGAAAATCCTTTAGCATTTCTTTTTTCCAGTGTGTAAAAATATGTAATACAGTCATTTGCTAACAAATGATGACCTGTGGGAACTCAAACAACAGAACCAGCACAGCACTGTCTTTACGTCTGCAGTCCCAAAGTTAGAGATGCATTGAAGTCAACATGAAGATTCCCTGCCCAAAGCAGGGGTTTTGGAACTGGATGATCTTAAGGTCTTTTCCAATTCTATGTGATTCTGCAGTAATTTACTGCTCATATTTTTTACTTTTCATTTTAAATCTTGCACTTTTTCTCCTAGGAATAAAAAAAGAACCATTATTACCCATTAATGCTTACCTGCCACGTTGCTAACTTTATGTAGCATTAGCTTATGTACGTTAACAGAAATCTGTGTGAACAAATAAAGATGCTATAAGATGTAGAAGCTCAGCAGTCTAGGAGAAGGAAAAGGATAAATGCACAGAAAGTGATTCCCCAAGATAATGCTAATAGTCTCACAGTTTCTGCTGTGCTTGGTTATCTGGGTGTTTATTAAAGGCAAGAAATTTTGGAAACAGGACTACATTGCCAAAGTAGCTGTGAGATAAAGAAGCTCCTTCCCTTTCAGCTGTCATAGATTCTGCAGAAACCTGCAAAGGGCAGATGTTGGAAGGATCAGCATCCAAGGCCTTCAGCTTCTGTTGTAGCTAAGTTCTTCATTTGTAATTGTTTCATTTCACCCATGTTTTTGTGCCAATGATGCAGCCTGCAAACCACAAGCATGTTCTACAACTGCTTCCTCCTACAGCAGGCTTTGTAAGCAGTCTTTGTAAGCCTCAGAGATGGATCCACATTGCCTGAAGGCAGAAATGGATGAATGTCATCCACTGCTTGGACAAAAGCAACACTAAAAATGTAGATACTGGTTATTTAACTTCTTTAAGAACATATCTTCTCAAGGGACAGCTGCACAAGAGACTCAGTCACAAAGCAGCAGTTATTTCCCTGATGCACCTTTTCTATAAGGCAATTTGGTTTCATTTCAGTGCTAATCTAAGAAAACAGAAGAGTTCACTTTGCCTCAAAGACATACAGACCTCCAGGGTGAAGAGATGGACTAACTAGTTTTGGTTGCAGCAGGAACTTTGAAGAAACAAATGCAGAGAGTTCAAGCTTTCCATGCTCTCATTGCAGATAATTGGACTTGTGGTTTTAGCTATCTTTAATATACTCATGATGTTTACTAGGAATTAAGAACATCTGTTGCCCACACAGGGAAGAAAGGCCTGGTATGGAAATTGAAACTAAAATGAGCAGATGAAACACTAGGACACAGAGGTAGCCCACAGCTTTAATTTCACATAAAATCTCTTAACTTGAAGGGCTTGAATTAAACCAATCTATGACCTTCTTAACACTCCTTGATTAGAACCAAGGATTATTTTCTTCTGGATATTATTTCTTATCAAGCTTAATGTCAACTATAATTAAAAATACAAGAATAAAAGCTGATTAATCTGTAAGAGGAAACCCAGTGACACATATATTTTTCATGATGGAAGTTGGATTACAGAACCCATGAAAGAATATTGGCACTTTTTCTCCATAATTAGAAGCAAACAGCTAGTTGTATACTCTGATAATGCAGAGATGTGCACTTTGATAAAAAGAGATAGAGCATTTCAAGTATGGACAGTATTTGTGAAATATATCAATAGGAACATTCCTTGATCTTTGAACTAAAGTTGAAGCAATAAACAAGCCAATATTTTTCCTCTTAGGCTTGTTACTCTGGGTTTTGTCTTTCTTAGGTGAAAATCCAACTCAGCTCACAAACTTATACAATATTTACAAAAGCACAAACAAAACATCTTTACGTATTCCCTATGAAGATCACTAGTACCTCCTAAAAGTGAGCTTGAGTGCCACACTAAACTGTCAGAATTCCATCGATCTCAAGTGCATTCCAGATTTACACAGATGATCATCATTCCCTAAGAGAAAGTCTATCATTATGTACTTTATGAACCACATACTCCCCTCAAGATGTACCCATATGGCTGCCTCTCATGATCTCCACTTTCAGCCACCCACTTATCTGCACTCCATAGCAGCCCACACTGTATAGCTGCTGCCCCTATCCTCCATGGCTACCCCTCACACCCCATGGCTGCACCTGCTCTTCTCTCATGACTGCTCCTCACCCCTCATGGCCATCCTTCACATCTCATGGCTGCCCTTGCTCTCACCTCATGTTCTCTCCTCAAATAAATATCCGAGAGATGTTTCTGAAATCAAAAAATAGTGGGTTGGATGTGAGTTCTGTTACTGCTGATGTAAATGTAGATGAATTCACTGTTGACCACCATAGTAAAATTTTCCTTCACACTTTTTCCTCTTTCCTTTCACTACCAAATCTCGTAAACAGAGGTCACTGAGCAGGTCCAACTGCTTGTTGAGCATCCTGTGCATGCTAGCAGTGCTTATTTCCTTCTTATCTTCAGTGTGCAAGCCTATTTCATATTTATGATAGAAAAACACACTATCAGTCTGAATTAGGAAGCTGCAAACAATACAGGTTTTGGAAAATGAAAGGCAGCTTGAATTGTCTCATAAAGAAGTTGAAACACTAAGTTTCCCCCCTACCTTGAAATTGTAAAAGAAAATGTCAGACCCCTGAATTCCCTGAATTCAGCCCAGTGTCCTCTTCAAAATGGCAATTACATGGTCATGACAAAGTTAATAAAGACTCCAGCAAGCCTAATGGACAAAGAGACTATAAAACAGAAGCAGAAAAGCTGCTGTTAGGTTTCATCTGCTACAAATTACTATCCAGCCTTGGGATACTATTGATTTGCTTGCACTGTATCAAATTTTAATCACCACAAAACATTGCCTAACACAGTTCTTCCACCAGCCAAGTGTTCTTAGAAGATAACTTTGATTATTTTGGGTGTCTCCAGAAACCTTTAAGTTTGTATGAGATGAAACTCAGATACATGCAGGCTTAACAAAATTCTTCATAAAAATTAATGCAAAATTGGTAAGGCACTGCCTTTTCAAACAATGATTTTCAGCTGCTTCAAATATGGTGCTGCATGAGTTCATGCTAAAGAACAAACATCCCCTTCATACCAATTTTGCTGGAAATAAGTTTCAAAGAAGAATAATGAAACTGGATTTAACTCTTGTAAAAGTTCACTGATCACCATATAATGAAGTCCTTCGATAAAAATATGACCCTCCTTAACTTGGACTAGAACTCTCTTAGACTTTTCTAAGGATGAATGGAAAGCCTGATCCAATCCACTAATTTAACTAGAAGGCTCTAATATCTGAATTGTCATGGTTGTTACTTAAATCATGAACACTATGCTTCCGATTGGAAGCAACTAAACAGCTATCACGGTTCTTCATTTTGCTGGATGCTAAATTTCATCTCCTAGGAAAATTGGTTTTACTTGATAATTTAATTTTACAAGAAACAGTCCAGAGGTGTAAACAGTTAAACCAAGGGAGCTTCATTAAACAGAATAATAAAAATTAATTAATTAGCCTCCATATAGAGCTCTGATGTATGCACTGAATAAATCTGAGCTGATTTATCAATCATGTGCCTTTGCATGGTAGGTTTAGAATTATCTGTCATTAACCTTATGCTAAAAATGTAGGTGCCTGAATGCAGAACTTAAATGACTTCCCAAGGTCACATTTGAAGCTGGCAATACAACTCAGGCATTTACTGACTTTCAATCATTAGAGATAGATCTTTTAAAAACATTAAAGGGATTCATGAAGTAAAGATCATGACCTGGAAAGGACCCATTACTTCTCTAACTTCAGTTTCAGAAGGTAGAACACTTGAGAGTTGACTGCTGAAATAGGTTTTGAAGAGAATTTAGCCATCCAAGCCTGGAATGGTACCATCTAAATTCTGTTTTATTATCATTTTTTACCTCATCTATCTGTATGATAATGTGAGTCATTTAGATGATTTACATTATAGTTAAGCTGGGCCTCATTCTTGAGCTGCTCTGCCTTCTTGGGCTGTTGGAGGGAGCCTGAGACAAGAAGGCTTCTAAATGTACATATCACACATGAAGGGCCTCAAGTTTCATGGGATGACACCTTACTATGGGTTGCCAGCAAAACCCACAGACAAAACTGGTTTTCAGTGTATGTCTAGAAAAATGAGAATTCATCTCATTATTATTAAATAATAATAATATATCTTATGATAATCCATCTTATTCTTATTGAGCTGTTAGTGTCACATGTAGCAAGTCAAGTGAAAAGTAAAAAAGAAAACATTATAATAAGACCTCAGAGTGGAAAACATATGAATAGTGAAAATGGCTCTTAAGAGAAGATTTAAGTATTCCATAAGCTTCATTCTTATAGCATATGTTTTTGAAAATATTGCCTATGCAAAGAAAATGTTGCCATTCGTATTCATCAAATACCAAGAAAAACATTTTCTTTTTCTCAAAATGGTAAAATGTAGCTTTTACATAAAAAAAAATTAAAACACGAATTATTTTTTCTGATCTTTTGATAGACGTTCTATTGAGCTCAGTAGAATATCCAAGAAATTCAGATCCTGATTTTAAAATTAATGATTAATATTATGGATTTTTCACAACATTGAATTTGCAGTGCCAAATTCCTCTAACATAAGCAAGTGCAACTCCATGTAACTTCAGTGGAGCTGTGTTTGCATATATTAACAAGGAATTCTGGCCCTATGCCTGGGAAAGACTCTTACATTTCATAGTCACTCGATTACGTCTCATCTTTAAACCGCATTTTACTATTTGCAAAATACTTGACCCACAAAACCATAGAAGCCCATCTGCTAAGATATCGATGTGCATCATTAAGTAAAAAAGATGAAACTACTTTAAGTGGAAAATTTAGTGTACAAGGGACACAAATCTATTCCAAATATTTACTTTCTTATGCAGTCTGTTGAACCTGAAACTTGGGTTTCAAAATTCCACTTGCACTAGAAATCACCTTCTTCAAGATATCTTATTACCCCAAACAGGATTAATCCCACCCTTGGAAAACAGTAAGGTTAGACCAACAAGCTAGTACCAGCTGTCAGAGATGTACAAGAATCAATTCAGAATCTGCTTCTAATAGTGTGGAGCAACCAAAATGGAATAAAAATACTAGGTATTATAGCCAAGACATCTATTGTTACTATCTATCATCATTGTTTTACTGGTGGGGTACCTAAAGATGACCACGTAATATTCAAAATTGATAACAAAGCTCTAGTTTGGACTAAAGTATAATGTATTATTAGGCTTGTAAGACCCTAAGACAGATAACTATAACCACTTGTTGAAT
The DNA here is from genome assembly GCA_002631895.1 of Agapornis roseicollis. NCBI lineage: Eukaryota > Metazoa > Chordata > Aves > Psittaciformes > Psittacidae > Agapornis > Agapornis roseicollis. Next base: position 13,792 of record NDXB01003978.1, read on the forward strand.
TTAGAATCATAGAATTGTTTGGGTAGGAGCTCCAGTCACCAGGTGGCCATAATAAATCTTTGCATAATGCAGAGGGGTCAGGACTGAAAGCTGATGACAGTCCTGTGCTCCTCTTGCAGATTAAATTATTAAATCTTATGGCATTCAGTACAGAATACATCCAGAGCTTCTAAACCCTGGGACCTACCTTTAGGTGCCTACAGGTCAAGTATAACAAACATCCGACTCTCAGACCCTGAATGAGGTATCTTGACTCTGATACATAAGAAGAGCAACATGATACAGAACAGCCCCTCATTCCCACTAAGAAAAAAAACCTCACATATTTTGTCAGGGATTGGTCTAGCTTTTGTCAATAGTAACCAAGAAAACTTTACTTGTTGCTTCAGCTCAGGTACCAGAGAATTAGGATGATGTACATTTTAACAACAGAAGCCATTCAAAGTCATCATTCAATATTTATCCAACCAGTAGTTCCCCAAGAGCATTTTCCTCTGATAAAAATCACATGGCACAGCCAGAAAGAAAGCATGCTGCAAAGGGGCTACATATTCTTCAAAATAATGCTAGTACAGATAAATCAATAATGCCACATAATGATATCAAGCATATCACCAAGTTATATTTGTCCTCAAGAAAGACAGGCATTTTTCATAGTTTCTGACCTGTAAAAGGGCAAACTAAGATGAATATTATCATTATTTTGTTACAAATCCACTCTATGAGCATCCAGGTTTCAATAATCATGTTTTGTACTCCTCATGGAACAATAGAGCTATGGCAGTATCACCCCTGAAGACCTAAAATTATGATCTGTTACCCTTAGCATATTTTTTCAGAAAGAGAATATCTATATGTATATAAATATACACATAATACAGACCTTTCAAGAGTAAGTCTAAAGGCTGTGCTTTCTCTATATTTTAGTTCAGATAAGCTCTTAAGTCTAGAGCAGCCTTTGGCCAATACTAGATATAGCACTGTGAAGCAGCTATTTATCCTTTTATTTAATAGAGATTAAGATTTATCATACTGTTAGCAAATCTGAACAGAAATTTACTGCTTGTTGATTGTGACTTTTGACAAAATACTGGAAACAGCAATTTTAATATGCTCAATGGCTTTAATGAATTACTAAAATTAAGCACGTGCTTCCCTCTGCCAGTCATCTAGACATTTGTTGTTCAATCACTGGGATACAGCTGACTGAAACTCCTGAAACCTATGTTCCAGAAATGCTCCCTCTTACATTTCAGCCAGCAGATGATTTTTTTCTGCCTCTCCTAGATAGGCAAGATGGAAATTTAGCTGTATCAATAAGGTCACTTACCTCAACTAACTTGTTGGCGTGTTCACGGAAGACCTGAGCATACTCCTTCACTTCTTTCTCATTACCACTTTTTGCAGCCTCAATGAGAACCAGTAATGGGACATTGGTCTCCAGGAATGAATCCGATATATGATCCATTACTGCCTTCCGTAGCTGTGACAAAAGAAAGCAGACCAGTAAATGAAAGGAGAATTATCAATACATATTCTCACTGTGTTCATGGGATACTTATATTTAAGAATTGATGTGTTATATCTCACAGCACTGTATAGGAGCTTGGCTTTTTCTTACTTTCTTTCTTTCTTTCTTTCCTCCAAGTTAGATATATATGCAACAAGCATACAAATATCAAACACTTCAGGGCCTAGACTCTACAAAACCCTCCCGAGACTTGTGCTGACATACATCTAATCCTTCTGGACTGAGCAGATCTATATAAGATGACAGTGATTACCACATAATACATTGCAAATTGGTGAGAATTGAAAGCTGCACACTACTTTAAAAAAAACAGTTCAGCTTACTTAAAAGCCAAATATGGATTAGGGGGCTTAACTTCAAGCAACCATTAAAAGTATTAGACTGAATATTTCTAAGGTTTATCTAATTCCTGCATTGAACAGTATTCTGTGCAATAACAAGTATTTTGTTTAGTACATGCCTTGAGGTTCATATTTGCTTTCAAGCACCTCCAACAGGTGTAAACAGAAAACCTTTCTAAGCCATTTTCCATGCAGATTAGAAAACATACTACAATTTATTCCAAATGAAGAAAAACACAACAACCCTACAAATTACTGAAGATTAAACACCTGTTATTTCATAAAAACATCTGTTTGAAACAGTATTAATGTTAGACAGATGTCACTAACTTCTTCTCTACCTTGTTAATGCCCACTAATTCATGTCAAACTTCACTAAAATTCAAAAGACAGCCAGAAAGGTGACTGAAATTCCAAGTAATTTTTCCTGGAAGCTTAATTTCTCTGTAGGATTATGGACCAGAAACATTTTTAGCATATTTTCTCCAATTTTTTGGTTAACAAAGAAAAACTGCAGGCTGAAACACAAGCTGTGAGCTATTTAGCCTGGAAGTCAGGCTAGCCATTAGTCTCCTTAAATCATGCATTTTTAGTTAGTTGAAACATCAAGAAAGGCAATTTCCTCTATTTTGCAGTCCAGACAAGAAAACTCTATCTAGACAAGGTGTCATCATAACACGCAATCATACTGAAAAACAGGATATTGCCAGGCACTGTAAATACATGATCCAAGATGCATTTGCTGCTTGACAGCAGCAATTGTCAGCTCTGTTTGAATAAGTAGAAAGGTAACTTTGAATATTTCCATTCAATCCCTCAGTGGTACAATAAAAAAAAGCCAAGCAAAATAGCATATATGTGTTTGCACGAGGTATTTCATTTATTTCTATTACAACTCAAGCTGCCACTGTATTATACAATTCTCAACCCCCCTTTAAAATTAATTCTACTCAGATTCTACCTAGAAAGTATTTTTCCACTTTCAGAATGATTAAAGGCACTCAGAATAGCTAACACAGTGATCCATAACAAGGGGGGAGGGAAAAAAGGGGGGGAAGAGACAAAAAGATAGAACATATCAAAGAAACCTGACAACAGTTATGAAGCTGGTGTGTGGTTGCTGCTACCTATCACATTATCACCTTGTACTGTCTTTTTCCTGCAATCTGCAGATATCCGCTTGCTGACCCTTATTTTATTCTTATATTGAAACCTCTTTCACACTGTTGTTTGGTACTGTTTGCATAGCATCTTATTCAATGAGATCCTGATCCATGAATAGTTTCCATAAGTGCCATCTCAGTACACAGATAAACACTAATATTGCTCCAAGTATATCAAAGCATTGCACAAAAAGAAAATACAGTAAGATGTGAAGTGTCAGAGAACAGGACATCAGCACAACACTCTGCATTGTATGGCTGATAGATTTCCAATCACTATGTATATCAGTCATTCCCTACTAAATGAAAGATTTCATCTATAGACAGCATTAAGGAAAAGATATAGCCAGAGAGGGTTTGTCTCATAAAATCATAGAATCATAGAATAGTTAGGGTTGGAAAGGACCTTAAGATCATCTAAGTTCCAATCCCCCTTCCATAAGCAGGGACACCTCACACTAAACCATGGCACCCAAGGCTTCATCCAACCTGGCCTTGAACACTGCCAGGCACTGATGGAGCACTCACAACCTCCCTGGGCAACCCATTCCAGTGCCTCAGCACCCTCACAGCAAAGAATTTTTTCTTGGCTTGCTTCATCTCCTTTTGTAGATGTCCATTTCCCAATACTTGCTAGGAGACTGTTCCCAAGTTAGATGCTTCACTTTGGTACCTACAGTTTGATNTTTCTTGGCTTGCTTCATCTCCTTTTGTAGATGTCCATTTCCCAATACTTGCTAGGAGACTGTTCCCAAGTTAGATGCTTCACTTTGGTACCTACAGTTTGATTTTTGGAAGCCTACTGTACCGAAATAGGCCAAATGGCAGTGTTTTCACACAAACGTTTAAAACAACCCCATGCAGTTTCCATCTTATTCTCAGGTAAAAAACCTTAAAAAAAATTATTAGGCTTTTTGCTTTTTTTT